>JAACNH010000424.1:0-109854 GCA_019447015.1 Hymenochirus boettgeri
AGTTGATTTAACTGATACCACAGGTATACCATGCCTGGATAAATGAGAACCTTCATTTGGACCTGTACATCTCAGCATCTTATTGCTGACTACTGTATAAAATACAAATATCTTGTTTGATCACTGATAACTATCTCAGTAACATATGTGACTATTCTACTTCATGGCCTCTTTAGGTTCTGTTTGGATGGATCACTCCAAAACAAACATAACCACAAGAGGTCCTCAAACACATGTGCGACTTCTATTGCCCAAATGTTTCTTCAAAGCATTATCACTGTCAGATATTAGCATGAAGTAGATCCTTTAAGGAGAACTAAGTCAGTAGATAACATTGTCCCAAAAGACAGAGCACATCCACCAAGATACAACAAGCTCACCTCTGCTTTATGTGGCTGTTGGTTGATTTATGAAAATAAATGTGGGTACTAGGGGCCAGCTTCCATAATCCAGCTCTTTGTTTTGGTTGATGTCTAAGTGTAGAAGTAAATAAGGAAGCTGGAGCCTTTCACCCTAGAACCTAAGAAAAAATCACATCACAGCACTGAGACCTGCTTTTTTATGCACACATATGTTACGGTATATTCTGCCTTTTAGACACAGAAGAGAGATTTAACAGTGTACACATTTTTTTTAACAATCTCTTTCCCCCCACAATAACAAATGTAATCTTATAAGTTTATTTCCTATCAAGTATTAAGGCAGAGTGTGAATTTGAACTTGTAACCTACAAGGGGAAGTGAGTATTCACTTATTCAAGTGGATGGAAATTATCCCATTGTTCCTTCTGATGATTTTCAAATGTTGCCCAAGTCTAGCTACACAGGAAGACTTATATTAAATCAATCAAATCAATCGTCGCAAGCCTTTTGATTTAAAAGAATGTCCGGGCCACAGAGCTTTGCAAAAATATTGGCTGTTTAATTCGATGATACAGACTAATATTAAATTGATTTGATGATTGTATGTCAAGATTTAATATCATAACAGTGTATGGCCAGCGTTATAGATCTCTTTTTTCTCTTAGGCACCCCATAGACCAGATTGATTTTCGAATGACCTATCGAATTTAAAACGGATTGCTCGAAAAATCGAAGAATTCCAAAAGAATTTTCTAATCGTCTGCTCAATAATGTCAGGGTTTATCAGAAAAGCAAAGATTGGGCAGGTGGAAATGTAACACCAAACTCATCTTCAGTCTGCATCTTTCCTCAACCTGAGGAAAGATCGGAGCCTCATGCTGGGAGGCTTTGAGTGGTTCTGCCGATCGATTTCCAATCTTTAAACTCGATCGGAAATCCAATCAGTATAATTAGCTTATTCTAGGAGTATCATATGATTTCAGATTGGGACATGGTCAGGAACTACTTAAAATGGCTTTTTTGGATTAAAATGCAATGGAGGTCACAAGCACAATAAAGTCAGATTCTCATAACCACACCTACTGTGTATTAGGCAAGGATGGTAGGCTGTAGTTATAAAGATAAAATATCAGATCGGAATATAGAAGAACAACATCTCAGTATGTTGACTGTATATAGATTTCTTTTTTATAGTTGGTTATAGCTGATTTGTTTTTATAGCTGGTCCATATTTAACAATGTATTTTGTGACTGGATAGAGTGTGTACTGTACCTTGGGAAACTTCATCCTTGGGAGCCTATCCCTTGGCTCCATCTTACATTAGAGATCTTGGGGTATACACTTTTTATGTGCTTAGGTGTAGTTATAGAAAGCTATAACATATAGTAAACACTAATAGATACATGGGTATCTCTGTCCAAGCATTGATATCATTATTACCTGCCACAATTGTGGTACAGTTTTTGTGAAATAACCATACATACATACATACATACTCAGAAAACAATAACATTTTCCAACCGTCAGATTAATGAAGCAAATAGCTATGTAGTGATTTCTAAAAATGGCAATCTTTAACATGCACAGGAAGATTATAATTTGAAAATGTATTTGTATTATAATTTTTATATACTGTATTACTCAAGTATAAACCGTTCCGAGTATAAACCGAGGTACCTAGTTTTACCTAAAAAAGGGGGAAAAATAGACTGACTCGAGTATAAACCGAGGGTGTAACCACTACTAGTATTTGCCATTAAGATGTTTGGAACTACAACTCCCAGCATGCTTTATGCTGGGAGTTGTAGTTTTCAAACATCTTAAGTGGCAAATACTTGCAAATAGGGGTAAATCCTCCTTTATTTGTGCATACAGTATGCACAAATAAAGAAGGTTTTACTCTTATTTCTAAGTATTGTGTGCCCTGGTGTCCCTGTGGTATTCTCCTACCTTGTCTGGCGGCCGTGCTCCTCGCTCCTCGCTCCAAATCCTCTGCGCTTCAGGATGATGTCACTACTCGGTGCCGCAAAGTGAGAGGCACACGAGTAGTGACGTCATCCGGAAGCGCACTGAAGATGCGGATCGCGCGGACACCAGACAGGTAGGAGAAGATGACTCGAGTGTAAACCTTGGTAAGATTTTTCAGACTTTTTTTAAAGCCTGAAAACCTCGGTATACCATATAATAGCACAGATGCCCTTTTATGTTAAAAATTACAAAATCAAATTGTGCAGTCCTATTGCCGTGACCAACAGTCATTTGTCCTGGCAGAGCATACACTACTAGCGAACACTTGATAGGACAAAAATGCCCTTGGTTTACCCACTTAACTGCAGAAGCCAGTAAAAAGGAAAATCTGATTGGTTGCTGTAGATTATGGGTGTGCAACATAAGCAGAAATTAGTCAACCAATACATCTAACCATATGTACTAAGCCAACAGCAAAGTTAACGCCGCTGAACCTCTTTTAAACAAGCCACATTGAAAAGATTATATAATTTAGTGTTATAAACTTGCTTTTCTTCTACATTAGATAGAACTAAAACAGATCAGAAAAACCCACATCATGGATGTGACCATTGACATTGCAGCCAATGATTGAAGGCGTTTCCCCTAGCTGCATTCAGAGCATGTGCTTGTAAGGCTGGTACACTCGGGGGACTATTTGTCTCGACCTGAGCGTTCGCTATGAGCGAGCACTTGGCCAGGATAAATGTCTGCCGATTGTGGCAATAGTGCATGTCCGATCGCCCGTTTGTCCGATCAGACTTCGGTAGTGGCTGCGGACTAAAGAAGCACAGATTTTTCAGCCCAACCCACTGATACACGGAAGTATAAGTCGATTGGGCCAAAATATCTGCCCGTGTGTACCCAGCCTAAGAGAGCTTGGAGATCTTGGTGAGAAGGAAAAAGATCCAACTTAACACAATTATATGTTTATTATAGAATGCAAAAAAAGGAGAAAGAATGAATAATGTATGAAACACATCTGTTGTATTCAATTAGATCAACTGGACTTGAAGTTTAGTTCTTGAAGACATTTCGCTTAGCATCCGACTGGCTTTCTCAATTCAGAATAACTTGTACAGAATCTGTGGCAATTATGTACCCTGGAAAATCCCATTAGCATATCACAGCCAGGTGTTAAGGGCGTGATTGCATAGTGGCTAAGAGGTGTTATAGGAATGCACAGCGTAGGTGTCAAAACAGCATTATACATTGCAGACAGTTGGTGTCAAACCCCTCACCTCTATTTAGGCTTGGTTTTCTTATTTCACATAAATGGCCTCCTTGACACCTTCTTGAACCAGTCACGTTCCTTTGCCATATGTTAACATTACAATCTTCAAAGGTATGTCTAATCCTTAAGATGCAGCTACACGGCTGAGTCCTGACCCGAGGAATGCTCTTGTGTGCTGGGCATACGATGGTGCCGTTGCTATTTGATCTCCCCACATACACAATCCGAGCATTCTTCACTGCACTGCACTGCGTATAGATGTTGCTTCCTGTGTTTCGTGTTGGTTTTTTGGATGTACCAATGCTGCCTCTGTGTGTTGTTCGGTTTAAAGCAGACAGGGATACGGTGTTTTTTGAAAATAATTCTTCTTATTTCTCTGAGACCCCTGCTACATATGGGATTATATGATATATATATATATTATATATATTATATATAATATATAATATATATATATTAATATATATATATATATATATATATTCAATGCACATTCCTGGCCCCATACAAAATCAATTATCTGCACACTGGCATACTTTATAAACAAAGGGGTTTTGTATACATTACTGTGATCACATGAATGAAAAGCCTTACAACCACGTCAAGGTAACCCAGTCTGGAAGATCCTAACATCAACTTTTTTACTTCAATTACATTAGCAAACTTTGCATTTCTCATAGTTGTGCACTGGATCCATATAACAGGCTTTCTCACTTCCCCCCAGCCCTTGGCTTTTTAAAATCAGGGAAGAGGCCACATCCAGTGCTTTATATTAAAGGCATAGGACCTCCCATAAAAGGGGCATGTTAGGGGTGCAATTGACCAAGCTTCCCAATAGATACATACAATACAAGAATTGTGGAAGCACTGCAATTAGGATAATTTACAACTACATTTAGAGGAGTGCTACTGATCTGGTCAAACATAGAAACAAACATACGTTTAGGCCCCTACAATATCATATTTTCCGCAAACTGGCATACTTTATAAACAAAGGGGTTTTAGTATACATTACTGTGATCACATGAATGAAAAGCCTTCCAACCATGTCAAGGTAACCCCAGTCTTCTTCCACAATCCTTGTATTGTATGTATCTATTGGCTTGGTCGAGCTTCTCTCTGCAGTTTCAAGTAGAAATTGGCTGAAAGATCAGAGCCTCAAGTTAGGAGTCTTTGAGCTTTTTTCTGATCAATTTTTGATCACTGAAGTAGAATGGAAGTCTGATCATCTGCCTGTGTATGGCCAGCTTAAGTGGGGCTCAATTAAACTTTTTTTCTCCTAACAAATAATTTTGTGTACGATTTTTATTAGTTTTCCTAAAAAATTGCAATAAATTATGGTGGCAAGGTACAGTAGGAGGTACAAAAGGAAGGTAGGTAGGAAGGTAACAGCAGGAAGGTAGGTGAAGGCTAGAGTAAGAATTAGGTACTAGGTACAGTACAGTATAGGAGTATAGGGAAGATAGGATGGAAAGTACAGTAGGATGGTAGGCAGGAGGTGTAGTAGTAGGAAGGTACAGTAGAAAAGTACTGTGGGAAAGTAGGCAGGAATGTACAGTAGGAAGGTATTGAAGAAAGGTAGGTAAGAAGGTCAGAAAAAGTGTAGGAAGGTATAGTAGGAAGATACAGTATGAATTTACTGTTAAAAGGTACAGAAGGAAGGTAGGTAGGAAGGTACAGTAGGAAGGTAGGTAGGAGGGTACAGAAGGAATGAAGAGTAAAATTGAACAGCAGGAGGTACAGGAGGAAGGGGGGTATAAATGTACAGTAGAAAGGTCTGTAGGAAGGTACAATAGGAAGGATGGTACAGAAGGAATGTACAGTAGGATGTAAGTAAGAATGTACAGTAGGGAGGTACAAAGGGAAGGTAGATAAAAGGTACAGAATTTAGGTAGGTATTGAGGTAATAGGAAGGTACGTAGGAGGTAGGTAGGAGGTATAGTAGGAAGGTACGTAGGAAGGTGGTAGGATGTACATTGGGAAGGTACAGAACGAAGAACAGTAGGAAGGTAGGTACAAATGTACAGTAGTAAGGTACAGAGGGAAGGTATGTGGCAAGATACAGTAGAAAGGCAGACAGGAAGGTACAATAGGAAGGTATCGTACAGAAGGGTGGTACAGTAGGAGGTAGGTAGGTAGGACTGTACAGTAGGAAGGTAGGTAAGATTGTACAGTAGGAAGGTACAGAGGAAAGGTAGGTAGAAAGGTAAAAAGCAAGGTACAGAGAAAAGGTCAGGAGGGTAGGAAGAAAGGAATAGTTAGATGGTACAGAAGGATGGTAGGAAGGTACTAAGAAGGTACAGTAGGAAGGTACAGAGGGAAGGTTAAGTAGAAAGGTAAAATTGAAAGGTAGGAAGGAAGGTTCAGTAGAAAGGTACAGTAGGCAGGTAGGTAGGAAGATATAGTTGGATGGTACAGAAGGATGGTAGGTAGGAAGGAAGGTTCAGTAGAAAGGTACAGTAGGCAGGTAGGTAGGAAGGTATAGTAGGAAGGTACAGTAGGAAGGTAGGTGGAAAGGTATAGTTGGAAGGTAGGTAGAAAGGTATAGTTGGAAGTACAGAAGGATGGTAGGTAGTTAGGAGGAAAGGTACAGTAGGAAGGTAGTTAGAAATATATAGTGGGAGGTACAGAAGGATGGTGTGTAGTTAGGAGGAATGGTACAGTTGGAAGGTAGGAAGAAATGTACAGTAGGAAGGTGTAAGGAAGAAAGGTACAGTAGGAAGGTAGGGAGGAAGGTATAGTTGGAAGGTACAGTAGGAAGGTAGTTAAGAAGAAAGATGCAGTAGGAAGGTAGTTAGGTAGAAACATATGGTAGGAAGGTAGGTAGGAAGAAGATACATTAGGACGGTAGTTAGGTAGAAAGGTACACTAGGAAAGTAGGTAGGAAGGTATAGTTGAAAGGAACATTAGGAAGGTATTTAAGAAGAAAGGTACAGTAAGAAGGTAGGTAGAAAGGTACAGTAGGAAGGTGGGAAGAAAGGTACAGTAGTAAGGTAGGTAAACATATATAGTTGGAAGGTACAGAAGGATGGTAGACAGTAGGAAGGTAGTTAGGAAGAAAGTACAGTTGGAAGGTAGTAGAAAAAAAGATACAGTAGGAGGAAATGTACAGTAGGAAGATAGTTAGGAAGAAAGGTACGGTAGGAAGGTACAGTAGGAAGGTAGGTAGGTAGGAAGGTATGGTTGGAAGGTACAGTAAGAAGGTAGTTAGGAAGAAAGGGACCGTAGGAAGGTAGGAAGAAAGGTACACTAAGAAGGTAGTTAGGAAGAATTGTACAGTAGGAAGGTAGGTAGGAATGTACAGTAAGAAGGTAGAGTAGATAGAAAGGTATAGTTGGAAGGTACAGTAGAAGGTAGTTAGGAAGAAAGGGACAGTAGGAAGATACGTAGGAAGGTATAGTTGGAAGGTTCAGTAGGAAGGTATAGTAGGAATGTATTTAGGTAGAAGGTACGTAGGAAAGTAGGTAGGAAGGTTAGTTGTTATGCACAGTAGGAAGGCAGTTAAGAGAAACGTACATTAGGAAGTAGTTAGGAAGAAGGTACAGTAGAAAGGTAGGAGTAGAAAGAAAAGGTACAGTAGGAGGTAGTGTAGGAAGACAGGTACAGTAGGAAGGTAGTTAGGAAGAAAGGTACAGTAGGAAGGTAGTTAGGAAGAAAGGTAGAGTAGGAAGGAAGACAGGTACAGTAGGAAGGTAGTTGGGAAGAATGGTACAGTAGGAAGGCAGTTAGGAAGAAAGGTAGAGTAGGAAGGTAGTTAGGTTAAAGGTACAGTAGGAAGGTAGTTAGGAAGACAGGTACAGTAGGAAGGTAGTTAGGAAGAAAGGTAGAGTAGGAAGGTAGTTAGGTATAAAGGTACAGTAGGAAGGTAGTTAGGAAGACAGGTACAGTAGGAAGGTAGTTAGGAAGAAAGGTACAGTAGAAAGGTAGTTAGAAGGTTTAGTTGTTATGCACAGTAGGAAGGCAGTTAAGAAGAACGTACATTAGGAAGGTAGTTAGGAAGAAAGGTACAGTAGGAAGGTAGGTAGAAAGAAAGGTACAGTAGTAGGAAGGTAGTTATGAGGAAGAAGGTACAGTAGGAAGGTAGTTAGGAAGAAAGGTACAGTAGGAAGGTAGTTAGGAAGAAAGGTACAGTAGGAAGGTAGTTAGGAAGACAGGTACAGTAGGAAGGTAGTTAGGAAGAAAGGTACAGTAGGAAGGTAGTTAGGAAGAAAGGTACAGTAGCAAGGTAGTTAGGAAGAAAGGTACAGTAGGGAGGTAGTCAGTAAGAAAGGTACAGTAGGAAGGTAGTTAGGAAGAAAGGTACAGTACGAAGGTACTGTAGTTAGGAAGACAGGTACAGTAGGAAGGTAGTTAGGATGAAAGGACAGTAGAAAGGTAGTTAGGATAAAGGTACAGTAGGAATGTAGTTAGATATAAAGGTACAGTAGGAAGGAGTTAGGTGATAGAAAGGTACAGTAGGAAGGTAGTTAGGTAGAAAGGTACAGTAGGAAGGTAAGTAGAAGAAAGGTTCAGTAGGATGGTAGGTAGGAAGAAAGGTACAGTATGAAGGTAGGTAGGAAGAAAGTACAGTAGAGAGTAGATATGTAAAAAGGTACAGTAGTAAATGGTAGGAAGAAAAGTACAGTAGGGAGGTAGGTGGTAGGAAGAAGGTACAGTAGTAAAGTAGTAGTAGGAAGAAAGGTACAGTAGGAAGGAAGGTTGGTGGAAAGGTACAGTAGGAAAAAGGTATGGTAGGAAGGTTGGTTAGTAGAAAGCTACAGTAGGAAGGTAGGTAGGTAGAAACATACAGTAGGAAGGTTGGTAGGAAGAAAGGTACATTAGGATGGTAGGTAGGAATAAAGGTAAACTAGGGTTGGTTGGTAGCAAGGTCCAGTAGGAAGGTAGGTAGGTAGAAACGTACAGTAGGAAGGTAGGTAGGAAGAAAGGTACATTAGGAAGGTAGGTAGGAATAAAGGTAAAATAGGGTTGGTTGGTAGCAAGGTCCAGTAGGAAGGTTGGTAGGTAGAAAGGTACAGTAGGAAGGTAGGTAGGAAGAAAGGTATGGTATTAAGGTTGGTTAGTAGAAAGCTACAGAGGAAGGTGGGTAGGAAGAAAGGTATAGAGAAGGTAGGTAGGAAGAGAGGTACAGTAGGAAGGTTGGTTGGTAGCAAGGTCCAGTAGGAATGTGGTAGGTAGAAAGGTACCTAGGAAGTAGTAGGTAGGAAGAAAGGTACAGTAGTAAAGTAGGAAGAGATGTACAGTAGGTAGGTAGGTAGGAAAAAGGTACAGTAGGAAGTTATAGTTAGAAGGTATAGTATGAAGGTAGAGTAGATAGGAAGGTATAGTTGGAAGGTACAGTAGAAAGGTAGTTAGTAAGAAAGGTACAGTAGGAAGGTAGTTAGGAGGAAAGGTACAGTAGGGAGGTAGTTAGTAAGAAAGGTACAGTAGGAAGGTACTGTAGTTAGGAAGACAGGTACAGTAGGAAGGTAGGAAGAAAGGTACATTAGGAAGGTAGTTAGGTATAAAGGTACAGTAGGAGCTAGTTAGATGAAAGGCACAGTAGGAATGTACGTAGGAAGGTATAGTTGGAAGGTACAGTAGGAAGGTATAGTAGGAATGTATTTAGGAAGAAAGGTACAGAAGGACGGTAGTTAGGTAGAAGGTACAGTAGGAAGGTAGGTAGGAAGAAAGATACAGTAGAAAGGTAGTTAGGTAGAAAGGTACAGTAGAAGTTAGGTAGGAAGAAAGGTACAGTAGGTAGGTAGTTAGGAAGACAGGTACAGTAGGAAGGTAGTTGGGAAGAATGGTACAGTAGGAAGGTAGGTAGGATGAAAGGTACAGTAGGAAGGTATTTAGGAAGAAAGGTACAGTAGGAAGGTAGTTAGGTAGAAAGATACAGTAGGAAGGAAGGTAGGTAGAAAGGTACAGTAGGAAGATAGTTAGGAAGAAAGGTACAGTAGGAAGGTAGTATGGAATAAAGGTACAGTAGAAAGGTATTTAGTAAGAAAGGTACGGTAGGAAGGTAGTTAGGTAAAAATGTACAGAAGGAAGTTAGTTAGGTAGAAAGGTACAGTAGGGAGGTAGTTAGGAAGAAAGGTACAGAAGGAGTAGTTAGGAAGACGGTACAGTAGAAAGGTAGTTAGGATGAAAGGTACAGTAGGAAGGTGTTAGGTATAAAGGTACAGTAGGAAGGTAGTTAGGTATAAAGGTACAGTAGGAAGGTAGTTAGGTAGAAAGGTACAGTAGGAAGGTAAGTAGAAAGAAAGGTTCAGTAGGATGGTAGTTAGGAGAAAGGTACAGTAGGAAGGTAGGTAGGAAGAGAGGTACAGTAGGAAGGTAGATTGTAAAAAAGTACAGTAGTAAAGTAGGTAGGAAGAAAAGTAAGTAGGGAGGTAGGTAGGAAAAAGGTACAGTAGTAAAGTAGGTAGGAAGAAGAAAGGTACAGTAGACAGGTAGGTTGTGTTTAACTGGCCCCCCAGTCAGTGTTTAACCACCCCTCAAGCCAGTGTTTAACCAGCCCTCCGGTTAGCGATTAAACACCTCAACAGCTAGTGTTAAAGCGGGCCCTACACTCAGTATTTAACCAGCCCAACAGCTAGTGTTAAACCAGCCCTCTAGCTAGCATTTAACCAGCCCTCCAGCTAGTGTTTAGCGAGCCCTCCAGCTAGTGTTTAACCACCCCTCCAGCTAGTGTTTAACCAGCCCTCCAGTCAGTGTTTAACCACTCTCCCGCCTAGTGTTAACCACCCCCCAGCTAGTTTTTTAACCACCCCTCTAACCAGTGTTTAACCACCCTCCAGCGTGTCTAAAGCAAACCCTCTAGCTAGTGTTTAACAGCCCTCAAGCTAGTGTTTAACAGCCCTCCAACTAGTGTTTAACCAGACCTCCAGCTAGTGCTAAAGCAGCCTCTAGCTAGTGTTAAACCAACCCTCCAGCTTGTATTTAACCAGCCCTCAAGCTAGTGTTAAACCAGACCTTTAGCTAGTGTTAAAGCAGCCCTCTGGCTAGTGTTAAACTATCCCTCCAGCCAGTGTTTAACCACCCCTCCATCTAGTGTTTAACTGGCTCTCCAGTCAAGGTTTAACCACCCTTCCAAACAGTATTTAACCAGCCCCCCAGCAAGTGTTTAACCATGCCTCCGTAGTGTTAACCGCCCTCCACTAGTATTTAACCACCCCTCCAGCTAGTGTTAAACCAGCCCTCCAGCTAGTGTTAAAGCTAGTGTCTTCAACCAGCTGTCAAGCTAGTGTGAAACCGGCCCCACAGTCAGTGTTAACCAGCCCTCCAGTTAAACCAGTCCTCCAGGTAGTGTTTAACTGGCCCCCAGTCAGTGTTTACCACCCCTCAAGCCAGTATTTAACCAGCCCTACATCAAATTTTAACACCCCTCCAGTTTAGTGTTTAACCAGCCCTCGGTTAGTGATTAAAACACCAACAGCTAGTGTTAAAGCGGGCCCTACACTCAGTATTTAACCAGCCCAACAGCTAGTGTTAAACCAGCCCTCTAGCTAGCATTTAACCAGCCCTCCAGCTAGTGTTTAGGACGCCTCCAGCTAGTGTTTACCACCCCTCCAGCTAGTGTTTAACCAGCCCCAGCCTCAGTGTTTAACTACCTCTCCAGCCAGTGTTTAACCACCCCTCCAGTTAGTGTTTAACCACCCCTCTAACCGTGTTTAACCAGCCCTCCAGCTAGTGCTAAAGCAACCCTCTAGCTAGTGTTTAACCAGCCTCAAGCTAGTGTTTAAACAGCCCTCCAACTAGTGTTTAACCAGACCTCCAGCTAGTGCTAAAGCAGCCCTCTAGCTAGTGTTAAACCAACCCTCCAGCTTGTATTTAACCAGCCCTCAAGCTAGTGTTAAACCAGACCTTTTAACCACCCTCCAGTTAGTGTTAAACCAGCCCTCCGGTTAGTGATTAAACACCTCAACAGCTAGTGTTAAAGCGGGCCCTACACTCAGTATTTAACCAGCCCAACAGCTAGTGTTAAACCAGCCCTCTAGCTAGCATTTAACCAGCCCTCCAGCTAGTGTTTAGCGAGCCCTCCAGCTAGTGTTTAACCACCCCTCCAGCTAGTGTTTAACCAGCCCTCCAGTCAGTGTTTAACCACCACTCCAGCCAGTGTTTAACCACCCCTCCAGTTAGTGTTTAACCACCCCTCTAACCAGTGTTTAACCAGCCCTCCAGCTAGTGCTAAAGCAACCCTCTAGCTAGTGTTTAACCAGCCCTCAAGCTAGTGTTTAAACAGCCCTCCAACTAGTGTTTAACCAGACCTCCAGCTAGTGCTAAAGCAGCCCTCTAGCTAGTGTTAAACCAACCCTCCAGCTTGTATTTAACCAGCCCTCAAGCTAGTGTTAAACCAGACCTTTAGCTAGTGTTAAAGCAGCCCTCTGGCTAGTGTTAAACTATCCCTCCAGCCAGTGTTTAACCACCCCTCCATCTAGTGTTTAACTGGCTCTCCAGTCAAGGTTTAACCACCCTTCCAGACAGTATTTAACCAGCCCCCCAGCAAGTGTTTAACCATGCCTCCAGCTAGTGTTAACCAGCCCCCAATAGTATTAACCACCCCTCCAGCTAGTGTTAAACCGCCCTCCAGCTAGTGTTAAAGCTAGTGCCTTTAACCAGCTGTCAAGCTAGTGTGAAACCGGCCCCACAGTCAGTGTTTAACCAGCCCTCCAGCTAGTGTTAAACCAGTCCTTCAGGTAGTGTTTAACTGGCCCCCCAGTCAGTGTTTAACCACCCCTCAAGCCAGTATTTAACCAGCCCTACATCAAATTTTTAACCACCCCTCCAGTTAGTGTTTAACCAGCCCTCCGGTTAGTGATTAAACACCTCAACAGCTAGTGTTAAAGCGGGCCCTACACTCAGTATTTAACCAGCCCAACAGCTAGTGTTAAACCAGCCCTCTAGCTAGTGTTTAACCAGCCCTCCAGCTAGTGTTTAGCCAGCCCTCCAGCTAGTGTTTAACCAGCCCTCCAGTCAGTGTTTAACCACCTCTCAGCCAGTGTTAACCACCCCTCCAGCTAGTGTTTAACCACCCTCTAGCTAGTGTTTAACCAGCCCTCCAACCAGTGTTTAACCAGCCCTCCAGCTAGTGCTAAAGCAGCCCTCTAGCTAGTGTTTAACCAGCCTCAAGCTAGTGTTTAACAGCCCTCCAACTAGTGTTTAACCAGACCTCCAGCTAGTGTTAACCAACCCTCCAGCAAGTATTTAACCAGCCCTCAAGCTAGTGTTAAACCAGTCCTTCAGCTATATTTAACCCACCCCTCGCTAGTGTTAAACCAGCCCTCCAGCTAGTGTTAAAGCAGACCTCTAGCTAGTGTTAAACCATCCCTCCAGCTAGTGTTTAACCAGACCTCCAGCTAGTGCTAAAGCAGCCCTCTAGCTAGTGTTAAACCAGCCCTCCAGCTAGTGTTTAACCAGCCCTCCAGCTAGTGTTAAACCAGCCCCCCAGCTAGTGGTAAACCATCCCTCCAGCCAGTGTTTAACCAGCCCCCCTGCTAGTGTTTAACCAGCCCACCAGCTAGCATATAACCACCCTTCCAGTTAGTGCTTAACCCACCCCTCAGCCAGTGCTTACCAGCTCTCAAGCTAGTGTTAAACTGGCCCCACAGTCAGTGTTTAACCAGCCCTCCAGGTAGTGTTAAACCAGTCTGCCAGGTAGTGTTTAACCGGCCCCCCAGTCAGTGTTAAACCACCCTTTAGCCAATATTTAACCAGCCCTAACGCAAGTGTTTAACCACCCCTCCGGTTGTGTTTAACCAGCCCTCCAGCCAGTGTTGAACCACCTCTCCAGCTAGTGTTAAACCGTGCCCTACAGTCAGTATTTAACCAGCCCTCCAGCTAGTGGAGGGCCAAATAAATAAACTGGCCCTTTATTGCTAATATATAGACATAGCTTTATGTAGCAGCTAGTGATCCCTGGTTTACAGAGTGTGAAATTTAAAGGAGAACTGAAGTCACCAGACAACATGGTCTCAATAGACCAGGGATTCTCAAACTATGGCCCTCCAGATGTTTGAAAACTACAACTGCCAGCATTCCCTGTCTCCATTTGTAGTTGAGGGATGCTGGTAGTTGAAGTTTTAAAAATTAGGAGGGCCATAGTTTAAGGATTCCTGCAATAGACAGAGCACATTTACAATTTCCCCCTCTATCCTGAGATACACAATTAGAAGAATACGTGATTTCAGTCCTCTATTCCTGTCAATCAAATCCCTGTGACGTGACCCTCTTCCCTGCTCAAGTCCCTCCCTCCTCCCTGCTCTGTTACAAACACAGAGATAAGAACATTAGCAGGGGGAGAGAGTAGCTTTGACTGCAGAGATAAGGCTGCGCTCGACCTCCCCCCCCTTCTTGATAGCTTTTACCATTTGATGATGGGTCACAAAGAAGGAGGTTGTGTGTGCAACAGTAAACTGTACTGTTCTTCTTTCCATGTCTGCAGGACAGCTTGCTTTCTATTGGCTACTATTCGTAGATGTGTTTTTCAGGAGGTTACTTTTAATTCTTACTGCACATGAGAAGCTTGTCAGGCAGCTGGAGTTTAGACAAGGAGGAGAGGGGAGGGGGAAGTGGTGAGTCCTGCAGTGAGATCTGACACCATGGAAAAATTGAGTTACTGACAGAGGTAGGAGAAAGGCAGAACAGAGTACCTTAATTTAAGTTTGCAATGGGGCAATGTGTTTTTTTTTCACTTGATGCCCTTTAATGAGAACAGCAGACACATTTGTTAGGTCATAATCTTATAGAGGCTTTATTTCACTTCCATTTGACATAAAATGAAACACACAATAGGGGTTGCATTTATAATTATTCTCCAAATAGTAAATGGTCATAACCCATGACTGTTTTTACTGAATAAGTACAGCTACACGTATATTACAAAAGTATTACCAGAAAAAAAGTTTTTAGCAGCTGTTTGTTTTTCAGTTCATAAACTTAGGGGCTAAGTTTCCAAAGCTGTTGAAAAATTAATAAATTAAAAATAACCTGTTTGTGCTTTTTTCCTGACTTGTGATAGGGCATGGTTGCCATCCCTGAGCAGGAGCGGGTGGGGCTATCCCATCACAGTGGGCAGATCGGGGGCATGACAAATGCTGGGTTGGGGGCGGGCCAGGTTGGAGGCTAAGTTAGCAGCATAACTGGACAGGAAGTGTGTGTAACTGGGTGGGCTGCCAGGGCGGTTCCCTGGAAGGGATTTCATCCCTGACTCCGGCACTCTGGATTTATCCTGCAGTCGGGGCAATCCCGTCCAATAGGGATGCCTGGCAACTCAGGGGTAGGTGTGATAACTTTATTATGTAGTAGAGAGCTGTAAAGTTTAATTGAATTTGATTAAATAAATTAATTTCTCAATAGGACAAAACAAAATCGGAATAAGCTGTATATGAACAATAAAATATATAAATAGAAATTTCACGTTTAAATTTTTTATACAGAGGCAATCAATCAGGGTATCGGACGATAATATCACTACATCTCCCTGTAGATAACTGATCCCACATCTAACTTTAGTTATGTCATCTACATTTAGAATATTAAGCGTAACAGGTAAACATTTAATGCTTCATTTGAATATGTATATTAGAAACTGACATCTTAATTTAGTAATATTCTCACAAAAACATTAGAAAGTGTGTATGCTCACACATAGACTTTATTTTTCATTGTGAGTGAACCAAGAACAAACTGTGTGAAAGTCAAAAATGGCAATCTATTTTCAGTCTCAGCTCTTTAAGGGTTGCAGCTGAGGTGCCATATAAATTAAATGAAGTATGAGTTTTTATCAACTTTGCATTTATTTCTTATAAATCCCATTTCACCGCATTTGCAGAGGCATTTCAGAATAAAATGTCTTAGAGTTTTACCCCTCCTATGGTATGCTTTCAAAATGGTATGCATGCCAACAAAAATAATACATGGGTAAATCATCAAAGATCCTCTCGACATTAAATTCTTTTACAGAGCCAAGATATGAGCATACATAGTTCATAGTAATTGAGGTTGAATAAAGACACATGTCCATCGAGTCCAACCTTTACAGCCTCCTTTTTAACCCTAACAGTTGATCCAGAGGAAGGCAATAAAATACAGCTAAAAGGGGGGGAGGGGGGGATCCTTCCTGACTTTAAACGGCAATCGGAAAGCATCCCTGGATTAACCAGAACTACAGTATATGTATTATTACTAGTTACTCTTAATATTTTTCATTTTAGGAACTTTTAAAGGGAAAGTTCATTGGAAAATATCAATAATTTAAAATTTCTTAGCTTATATTATACATACCTAGTATTCTAGATATTCTCTCCCATTTTGGAAAAATCAGTTGAATTTCTACCCCTTGCAATTCCTGCTGTTGACATTAGTGAGCTGCCATTTCAGGTACTAACAGTTCTTCTTCCCAGGATGCACCACTTCCTTGGAATGTTCCGAAGAGTAATTTCTACTGAATGGCTGTTGATGATGATTCAGTTGCTCAGTAGAGATCTGAGCATGTTTGACCCAACCAGGGACTGGGTCAAGGGCAAAACCATAAATTAGTTTTCAAAAGTATTTATTTATACACAAAATGCTGAATGAGCAGGTGAAGGTCACTAGGGTGGAAAAATACTGCTTTTTTCTTAAAAGCATATGTATTCCACTGAACTTCCCCTTTAAATCTATTCAAGAACTTGCCATTACCACATCTGCTGGTAGACAGTTCCACAGTTTCACCATTCACACTGTAAAAAAACCTTTCCTAACCTGAAGATGAAACTTTTTTTCCAATCTTAAAGCATGTCCACAAGTCCTCTGATATGATCGATTATTAAACAATCACCAGAGTTTACTGTATGGCCCATTAATATATTTGTATAGAGGTGATCTACCTATCCCACACAACGACGCTCCTCCATTCCCCTTATTATTTTGTTGCCCTCTTGGAACTGCTTCTTTGTGTATAGGTGTTAGGAGATGGTATTATGTACAATGTATATGATATGCTTGTGAAGGTTCTCATTCATCCAGGTCATGGTATATCTGTTTATTCAATTAGATCAACGGACTTGAAATGTAGTTCTTGAAGACGTTTCGCTAGTCATCCGACTGGCTTTCTCAATTCAGAATGACTTGTACAAGAATCTGTGGCAATTATGTACCCTGGAAAATCCAATTAGCATATCACAGCCAGGTGTTAAGGGTGTGATTAGATAGTGGCTAAGAGGTGTTATAGGAACGCCCAGAGTAAGGTGTTAAAACAGCATTGTACATGGCAGACAGATGGTGTCGAACCCCCCACCTCTATTTAGGCTTGGTTTCTTTATTTCACATAAATGGCCTCCTTAACACCTCTCTTGAACCAGTCACGTTCCTTCGCCAGTATGTTAACATTACAATCTTCAATTGTATTAGAGCTATAGCTTCTGTGGGGTGATGTAATAAAGGCCATCATCAAGTGGCCAAACTAGTGTAAATCAAACAGGGAGATTCAATAAAAGTTCTTATTGTTTAAAACGGTGCTAATTTTGCGCCAATCAGATCTTATATAACATTTGTAAGCTAACATCTGATTGATTGGGGCAAAATTAGCACTATTTTAAACGATAGGAACTTTCATTGAATAACCATGATTGTAGCTAATGTATTAATGGGTTAATGTAAGTTATACACTCACTTTATGTATGGTTTATGAAACTTTTACGCACCCATGAAATACCTTTTTTGCACACCTTTCTGGCCCTGATAACACAATGCAGTAAGTACATAAGCTTGTAAGGTTAAGTAACATAGTTTGCATGTACTGCATCACACCTGTGTAGCTGAAGATATGTACACAAAAACCTAGCCTTGTTGAGAATGTGTGTAAAAACATCCTAACAAGCATAAAAAATAAATCTTTTAATGACAAAAGCTTAAAACCATGATGCATTTTTTTATTCATTTCCAAATCACACTAAATAATATGTTTCATTGAGTTTTCTCCTGCATTTAACTGGTAACTGTCTCCATACACATGCTCTCCCAAAGAACTCCCATATCTTTTAGACAAACTAGAAAGATGCCTCTAGTTTCTCAATCTTAAGTTCTGGCTTGTAAAGTTATGGGCTTATGATGCTGTCCCAGCAGTGGGCATGCTCTTACCTAAAACCTGGGAGCAAATCAGTATAGTTTGTACTATAATTAAGTGTAAAAATGTCTATATCATCATTCTTTATTTTTCCAGGAAAAAAAACGTATGCTTTAGTTTAATTTTATTGAAAAATTAGGAATTTTGCAATTATCCTTGACGTTGCTTATGTTTCCCATTGCTTTTGCAGTTAAATGTATAACCTCCCACGTCTTCTTACAAAAAGCAGTCCTTACACCTTTTCTTGAGTGCACTTTTTGTTTCATTCCACAAGTTTGCTGAACCATTTGGGTATAGTCTCACAAGAAAACGAGAGGTTCTAAACTCCATTATGTTCTTACGAGCTATTGACTGTAAACATTCGTAGCTGCTGAAATGGAGGAAAATGTTGCAGAGTGCTGGCCAAAAACTAAAGCATGCTTTGTGATGTACAGCAGAGCCCTTTGCAGAAAAAATGATGCCATTATTTTAGTGCTGGTCCAGCAAACAGAAATCTATGTGAAACAAAAAAAAATAATTAAAATCTATTTTAATAAATCAGAAATTGTACAGTATATCGTTCCAACTGTACAAAATTGCATATAAGGTGCAAATTAATTCAGCAGAAGCTCTTCGCTTGGATGATGCATTAGTACCTGTGAAAGTGTAATTGGTGACCCAGAGAGCCACTACACTGCAAAGCTATGGAGGATAATCAAATGCTGTGGATGCTTTTAAGATGTTCTCCTGATGTTTAGGGTTTTTATACCAGCAACTGGTCAGAAGACTCAATAATGTACGTGCTGACCGGTTACCCTAAAGCTGGGTACACACAATACTGATAAAAGGCCAATATGTCTGGGTTTATTGCGTAATAAGAAAATACAAGATACATGACACACTGGACACAAGTGATTTTCCTTTACAATTTGAGAGGGAAAATTTGGAATGTGTGCGGGCAGTTTTAAAGTCAACACACTCAGCAGCTGATGGAATCTGTCTAACATTAAGGAGAACTAAACCCAAAAAATCAAAGTTTAGGTTAGAAAGTACTTGCCTCAACATCCTTCTCACCATGGAAGATTTCACTCAGGGGCCTTTAGTTACCTTTTTGAGCTCATTTTAGGTTCTGTTTGTTCCCAAATCTGAAGAGGACATTTTCCCTTGCCTGCCAGTACTTTTACCTTGATTACATTTCAGCATCAAGTGTGATTTCCACTTCCACCTCCTAACCCCCTATGATATAGGAATATATTAAATCATCAATATTCAAATTGGTGGTGCAGCTGATTAACCCTTTCCTAGCAGCAGTGTTGTAGTGTGATGTATATAGTCTGGGTATCTAGTGTGTCCAGATCTGAAATAATGTACATCTCACCTCGGCTTTCACTCCACCAAATCAGTAATATAAACAATAAATTGCAGGTGAAACATACAAGTTTATTGCAAAACATGCGTGCTACATGTTTCAGACCCAAATGCATTGCACAGAGCTGTGCTAAGACCATGTTCACGTCAATATGCTGCACCTGCAGCTCTGGCTGTTTTGTTTTTATAATGTACCTTGTAAAGTGGTCAGTTCAATTCTACTGGGGTTGTCACCGTTCCCTTTAGATTCAAACACTTAGGGCTAGCTTCCAGTAGCGCATTTGGATTGCGGAATCAAGCATTATTGCGACAGTGGCGTCCTCCTTGCACTTAAGTGGGACCACAGCCTCAGGAAATTGCTAAGTTCCATTGCATTAAATACATGCTGTATGGCTAAACTGAAATCGATGCAGCTTGCATTACACTTCTAAGGGCTAGCCCACACAACGGCGTTTTTCAGGCGATTGCAATTTTCCAATTGTATGAAATTGCAGCAACGCACCACAAACTTGCGATCTGGGTGTGTTGCGATTCACGCATGTGTCAGCAATTTGGTAACGCATGCGTTTTTTGTGCAATCACATGCGTTTTCATAATGACAATGGACAAATGCAAGCACAAATGGATGTAAATCGTGTGGGATTCAGGGCGTTGCAGTGTGGTCCGTGCCCTAAATGTACATTTCAGCAATACACAAATTAATATAAATGGTTAGAGTGCAGAAATAAACACATAGAAAGACACAGTCTTGCAGAAATGCTCACAAATATAAGGGTAATAAGCTGCTTCCTAAATACATATAAAAAAGGGTTATCACCTTCCCCACTCTGTTTAAGCAGGAAAATCTGCTAATAATATTCACTGCTATTGGCTGGGAGACACTGGCAGGTGGGGACTCTGAGTTCAACTGTTACATGCAGCTAGCATAAGGGAGAGTGGGAAACAAACAAGGTAGCTAGTTAGCATGTGCAGAAGGAATTTTGGTACCTGGACCACCAGGAAGAGGCAACACTAGAAGCCAGCCGTGACATCATAGATTGCCAGTACTCAGAAATGTTCTAAAAGATTTCTACAGTAAGAAGTTAAATTCAGAGGTGAGAGACAAATGGTTTTACAAAGTGACAGTTATAGAGTCTGTGGAGCTGCCTTTCTATTTTGGGTTTAGTTCTCCTTTAAATGTAATGTCTGTAATGGGTGCACCCTGCTTTAGGGCAAGGAAACACTGCAATGCAAACGGAAGAGATTGCCCTTGTGTTTTCGGTGCATTGCAAACGTTTGCGATTCCCTAATTCTGATTATGGATGTGCACTGCGATTAAAAATTATTGCATGCGCGTCCAAATCGGAATCAGAATCGCAAACGCAACACATTGGAAATCGCAGGAACTTTTTTGCGTTCCGGTGATTTCCATTAAATCAAAATCGCAAGCACAATCGCGATCAAAAACGCGTATAGTGTAAGCACTTCTAATAATTTAATAACTTTGCTTTATACCTAAAAAGTTATCTTTATTAGATGCATTTTGTGGGTTAATACATTTCTTTTCTAGAAGATTGATCATTTGAAGGGTACATTAAAACACAGAAGAAACCTATAAATCCACAAGTGAAGGATAACTATAGTGTGTGTAAAGTTTTAAAAAAACAGTTAAAATTAAAAGTACTTTGGACAGTGATATAGGATTGGTAATTCCTACCTACCCAATATTGTTTCTGTGAGGAGCACCAGCCCAAAGAAAACGGATTCTACCAGTCTTCTTCCTCGCTTCAGCACTATCTTTAATACAAACAAACCGATATTGTGAGGTAGGAATAATATATTATACCTCCCTGCCCCAGGTAGTTTCTATTTTAAAAAGTAAATTTTTAGAGTATAGTTGTTACTTGATGCTATATTATTTTCAATGACCAATGGATCAAAAATACAAAATTAAAAATACAAAACAATGGTATGGATTTGTGGTATCACAAGTGTGTGTATTTTTGTAGTACTCTGCTAACAGATATTACATTTCTGAATTTGAAACTCACTAAATATAGTTATACAATTTATAATGCCCAATATAACCTAAAATGTAGGGATTAAGAATTCTTCAAAACGTTCAATATAAGCACACTTACAATAGACACTGATCTCCAGTGTAAGATATGTACACTGTATGTACACTGTAAAAAGAACTTAAGCTTAGTGTATAGCTTTGGCTTAAATAAAAAGGTGTCTAATTTTTTTGTTTTGTTTGCTATTCCCCTCCCATAGCTTACCTTTACTGTAAAAAATGAAATGCATCTGCTGATCGAGCTCTGCCCCCGCGAGATTTGGATATGTGCAGCAGCTTCTTGTGTCAGGAAAGTTTGAATTGCGTGTGACGTCACTGTGCGCACCATAATTGCCACACGTCATAGTTACGTCACTCGCACACTTGCAATTCAAACTGTCCTGACACAGGAAGCTGCTGCACATATCCACAATCTCATGAGGCCAGATCTCAAGATGCACAGCTCTCAGTCAAAAAAAAATAGTACAAGAAAAAAATTGATATCGGAGATACTCACAGGTTGTTGCAGAGAAATTGTTCAAATTTATTTACCCATAATAAAAGACACAGGCAATGTAGTAATGTAGTCGTCCTACTCTAGTTTCCTGAACTTTGGATAGGCACTGCAGGAGATCCATAAGGAGCGAGGGGTAAGGTAAGGATTTTTTAACACTACATAGTGGGGTTCATGTGGGGTTCATTTTTGGAGGTGGACACTCCCTTTAAACTTCACATCTAATTTATTTAGTACTACAAGTTTCAGAGACATGCTTAAGAAAGTGTCTAGTGGGCCTAAAGCACGTAGAATCTACTAAGTTCGAAGTTCGCTACAATAAATTATACATGTTTGATCTCCTGTGTACTTCTTTCTCACTTCTTTATTTTAATGGTTACAGAATAACAAGCAATAGAGCAATTAGTGGGAAGAAGCAGGAAGGGATGCAGAAGACATGCTTTATCTATGCATGCTTACCATATAAAAAATAGGCTTGGTAGAGACTTTGCAAAGAGATTTACAGGGTATGTTAACTCAAAAAATAACATACGCCTTTTCACATAAAATGAAGGATGGTAGGTACAGGAGCCAAGCCTTGCCTCTGTTCTTCAATTAATCTTACAAGAGCAGGCAGGAAATCTTGTAAATATATCCTTGTTTGCACCCTATGTGGCTTCCTCCGATATCTCACAACTGCCTTTGCACTATACTAGTTTTATCGGTCGCAGGTAAGTTTACACATTTCCTGCCTTCTCCTTTACCTTTTGCTCAATGTAAAAAAAAAAATGTATGTAAGAAGGGGCATAGAGAGGAACAAAAAATAATTTTAACCCTTTTAATCCCTAGAGGCCTCACCTTCAGTATGCTCTGCAGTTTCTTTACCATCCAAAGAAAAGAATCTGCTCCCTAACTTTGAACTCTCTCCCTCTCTCGCTTCGCCAGGTGACATCCATTAATACTTTTAAATTAGATGATTATCCTACATTTCTAGCACCAGCACAAACAATGAAGTCTTTATTAGTGCATTTTAAAACCAGACTAGATAGGCAAGCAGACCAGGCGTTTCGTGTCAAGAGTGACACTATGTGCCCATCCCCCCACTTGTATCTCTAGGTTGTCCCCCCTCAGATATAAGCTCTTCGGGCAGGTATCTCATTCCTTATGTGTCAAGGCATGCTGCACTTAGATCAATTTATAGATATATGTGTATTTCTTAACCTATGTATAAAATTGTATTTAATTTTTATTTAACTGTATTAATAGTTTGCACTTATCCCCTTGTTTTATACTCTTTGCATGCTATTTTTAATGTACAGCCTGCGTACCCAAGTGGAGGTTTATAAATTAAACTATACATATGTACATCAATGAAAATCAAGGTATAAAAATCAAGCAATAAAACCGGTACAAAATGGTAAGGGACTCCACATGACTTCAGAGGACTTCCTCTTATGCCTGGTGTAGATGAGAAAGCAAACAGATCGCAAATCCACTTCCTGCTGTAGTAAGCTGGTGTAAAGGGTATCTACACCCTAAAAAGCATTTTTTTTGGAGGGGTTTATTTAAAGTACACCATCCCCCAACGCTCCTCCTACCTTTTTTTCAGAATTCCCCTTTGTTGCTTGCAGCAGCATGGGGAAGTTGTGCTAGCTCCTGGGGATGTGTCTTCCCCTGTGCTAGGAGTGCTGTTACTCAAGAGCATCCTCATGGTAGCAGACACACTCACTGGTTGCAGTAAAGAAATCCTTTCCTCCCTGACTCTCTAAGTTCATATTTACAGCTGATCATGCAGGGGAGGAAAAGTTAAAACCCTCTTTCCACAATACTGTAACAAAGGCAGGGGAACTTGCATGTTTTAAAGAGCATGTCCACCCTTTTAAAATATTTGTTATATGTAGGGCTTCCTCCCCAGCCCCAACCGCCATAATAGAATTATCAGAAACTCCCCGATCTTTTCTTACCTTCCCTCTATCCTCCACTGCCCGCCTACTGCTTGCATGAAACTGCAAGCAGGGGGCTGACCGACTGAGAGGCATCCATCATGGACGTGGCTGCTTAAAACGCCGGGGAGAGAGGTAAGGTGAGTTCGAGGGACTTTCTGATAAATCTATTATGGCGGTTGGGGCTGGGAGACCTACAATATAACCTAGGGGTTTTACACTAGGGGGAGGGAGAGGGGAGGGGGGGGGGGGGGGGGGGGGGGAGCTGAACTGCGCATGGCAAAAATCTCCCGGAGGAGAGACAGGAGGCAGAGTCTTTATATGGACTCTGCTAGGCTCCTGGTGGCCAGTTTTGGGGACTTTGGAGGGGCATAGCAGGGCAGCCATTTGGAGCAGGGATGTAGGTAAGGATTTTGTTACACTACAGAGTGGGGCCAGCAGTGGGTTAAATTATAGTTTTGGGGTGGACATGCCCTTTAATAAACATTTTTTTGTCTAACTGAGAGGGGTGGTTGAAAAAGTGATCTAAGATTGATTTTATAGGGGATGCTGGGATATAAGGCAATCTGGTATGGGAGAGGGTGGGAGAGAAAACAAGCAAATGTGAGAGGGGGTATTGGGAGATAGAAAAAGGTACTACTCCCACCATTAATTATTGAACTTAGCAAACAGCTGTGATGGTCATGTGATTATTCCCTCCAATTCAGTGAGTAGGTGTGTGTGTGTAGAATCGACCAACCAGTCGGATCACACAGATAGCAGTCCCGACGGATCCTCAAACATTCTGCGCATGCACTAAAGGAACACGCACTCGGATATTTCTTAAGCAGGCAGTCACTGGTTTGATGGTCTTCAATAAGGCAAGTGAACTTAATCAGCAGGAACTCATTTTTCTGTCTGGGGGCCATTTCTATACTATTTTCCTTCTTTACTTCCCCATTATCCACCAGTGTCTCTTTACTGCCTATTACTTAGGTCCGAAACGCAAAGGCGGTTTTGGAATAAAGCATTTTGGAAATCACAGTGTGCAGCCTGGTTCCTCTATCCTTGTAAATCCGGTTGGTGCGGACTTCCTTGTTTTTGAACACAAATACAACCCCATACGCAAGTAACCAATCTTGCACATCGTGCCAATTATTCTAAGGGTTCACACAAGATCGCAGGAGCGCCCATTTCACCACAATTCTGACCTGTGAGGGCAGTTGTTGGCCGAAATGAACGTCCGATCAGGCATAGTTGATGATCCACCAGGCGAATCAGCAAAATTTTTGCCCTAAAGAGGCATTCACACACATCGTGCAGTGCGGGTCGGCCTCCGCGATCGCACATGTGTTAAGCTTAAGGCCAGCCCTAAAGATTGAGTCTACCTGACTGACAGCACATATGCTGTCTATGTAAGGGGCTTTATGTGCATTTTCGCCCAGGGCCCCATTTTACCTAAAACCAGCCCTGGCTAATTGGCTCTGGAAACACAGAAATGACGGAATTATCTACAGTGACAAGATAGAAGTTCCATAGAATTTATTGAGAAGCTACTTCTCCAATAAAGCGACGTCACGGAGCGCAGACAATGATATTCACTGAATCAAAGCAGCCGTGAGGGCGGAAACAACACCTACCATGTACCTACCTACCACGTACCTACTAGTACCATGTACCTTCCTAGTACCATGTACCTACCTAATAACTGAACCCACCTACCTAGTGCCATGTACCTACCTACCACGATACTCTCCCAGGCCGGTCAATCACGTAAGACTAAGCCATGCAACGGGGAAACTTCATACACCACACTGTCATATCCAGCAAACGCAGACGACCTAAGGTTGATCGACTGTCACGTGATATCCGCTTTCTCCTCTCATTGGCTTCAGCAAGAACGACACGGAAGTAGAAATGCGTTAAAGGCCAATAGAAGAAGAGAGGGGGCGTGATCTACCAGTAGATCAATTGGAGGTGATAGGCAAGATGGCTACTGTCTGTACCGCATTGGGTCGTTCTTGTGTCCTAGGGTTAGCAAGGAGGGCGGGGGTCGGTACGAACGCCTCAGGGCTCTGTGTGGACAAGACGTTAGGGTTCAGATGTCCATCACCGGGGAGAAGGTCACCCACACTGGCCAGGTTTGCTTCTTGTTTACATAGGTTGTTCGATACCAATACAATAACACCATGTTAATCTGACTATTACTGTCACTGGGACACAATTATGTATATGGGTTGATTTGAAACCCCTGGCATTATCCCAGTCTCCGTGGGAAATTGAAGAAAATGGCCAGTAGTTGTGGCAGATGACCCCTCTCTAAATCTACCTTTCCTTATTTTTGTTTCCTGATGTGCACCTCTCATTTGTTGACTCTAAGGACAGTCATTCATGTAGTGCACTGGTTGTTCCTGGTTCATTTAAATCAGGGATCTCCCTTCAGCAGGCCTCCAAAGGTGTTGAAAAGTATAAATCTCAGCATTCACTGTCTGCCTTCTGCAGGGCAGTGCTGGAGTTGTAGTTTTGTACATACATCACTGTATCCTACCTCATATGTCTGCCACTGGGTCCAAGCACCTAGGGGAGTCCTGTACCCAGGAGGACAGGCACCTCCACATAGAACAAAACCATACCAAAAAGACAAACGTGATGACCTCTATCACCATGTGCATCAAAAAGTCCAACTTTATTGTAAAAACATCAACGGTACAAGTGAGAGGAAAGTTGCACATGAACAAACGCCCCTGACGCATTTTGTGACTGTTGTCACTGCATCATCTGATGAAGTGACAACTGTCATGAGACACATCAGGATATTTGTTCGTGTGAAATTTCCCTCACTTGTACCGCTGATGTCTTTACAATAAGTGGACTTTTTGATGCACATGGTAGAAAGGCCATCTATCTTTTGTGATGTAGTTATGTACAGGCTGGAAATACGCCTGCAATTGACCGGTACTGTAAATAAGTTTTTACCAGCAGCTGTTAGCTGGCATGAAATATTCATGTTTCTAGAACCGCATAGCTGCTGGTGATAGCTTGCGGCTGGTATCTCTTGCAATACCCACACAAACGCTACAAGCAATGGCTTAGGAGTAAGATAATATCAACATTCTTCTTCAAAATTACCCTATCTCTCGTAGGATTCTGCCTTCTGGGATGAATGCCCCAGACTGACTCTATTATTAAAACCAACCTAAAAACAGCTTTATTGCAGGAGTGTCCATAAGACCTTCTGTAGCAATCACCAATTTGCTAAGCTAACAGTGTAGGATCTGGAATAGGAATCCAGAATCAGAAATGGTACTTGCAGGGAAAAGCTCTTCAAAGTTTGACAGACATCAAATTATCAAATGTTTTGAAGTAATTATTAGAGAAAAAGTAGTCAAACTGGAAGAGCCTTCCACCATCAAGGGGTTTCAGGACCCCCCTCCCTTCCACCCAACCTCTGTTCAGAAAACTTTCAAGAAAGCAAAACTATACGACCAAACAGGCCATCTTCTGACTCTTGGAGACCACACCAGGATTTTGTCTACAACAAAGGTCCAACTTGGAGAGGTAGAAGGATGATTATCCCATTTTTAAGGGTTCTGGGCTCAGACAACAATCAGATGTGTGGGTACTGAAAATAATTTATTAGTGATAATATGGAATCCCCCCTCCCTTAGTGAACAAATTAACACAATCCAAGTTGGTAAGAAAGGGCCATCGATAAGTCCTCAATCTCCTCTTGAAATAACAATCTAATTACCCCTTCAAGAAGAAAGACAGGTATATAATCTTCCTCCATAACAAGCACATTCTTCTAGATTGGTAGCAGCTTTCTAATCGCGCGCTACTTAGACGTCCATGACCACCTTTTTCAAACATTATAAGCTAGATGTTTTTGCTTCCTCCCAACAGACTTTGGGAAGAAGGCCTCTTCTGCCTCACTTTAATGCATTGCATGCGTGTTTTTGTCTCCCACCCAATTATTTAGCTTTACAGATTCCAATTATAACCATACATATCATTACTTACCATATTTTTTTCTTTTTCTGATCTGTAACACGGCAGTGCTTTGTTTACTTCCCTGTTTTCTCTCTTCCACAAATACCAAAGATGGTAGGAGGAAGGGGGGGGGGGGGGGTGGAAATTTATACTAGCATTGGGTATTTGCCTTAATCAAGAGTACTAGGGATAACATCCAGTGTTAACCACCTGCAATGCTATAGACTAGGGGGAAAAATTACAGTAAAGCTGGGTACACACATGGACTAGAAAGGACTTTTTTTCTCTGCAATGTGTGACCGAACAAACGAGGCGTGCCAATAAACATCTCCGATCTGTGTTGGGATTGCTCATTTCAGTTGGAAAATCTCCCTACCTACCACAGTCGTCCCCTTTTACTAAAGTATAGGGAGTCTCTGCTGTCGTGGAAAATGTCGGCCCCGAACATGTACGGTAGTTTTCAAAGATTGGTACCCAGATGCATACCCACCTTAAGTATGATAGAATTTTCTGTTTACCATTGTGAGAGTTAAGGAAGTTACATCACAATACTCATGAACCAAATTTATCAGCATGGTTCAAATCCCACCCACCAGCGATACCCCATGTGACCATATTAAATGTTAATAGTGCATTAAAACAATAAAAATAAACATGGGCTAGAAGATTGTCTGTTTGCTGCGACCAATGATGTTTTGGCCTGGCTGACTGGTCGAATATGTTGATCGTTTCTTTAGTCCAAAAACATCTGCCTGTGTATACCTAACTTAAGGTTTTTCCCCCCAAAGAGACACTACTTTTGCTGCATATCAAACATTTTCCATTCTCAAAGGGTATTTTACATTTTTTTTTTATAGGTTTTTTGATGAAAATGACTACAGAAAAGTCCGATTTGTTGGACAACAAAAGGAGGTAACCTTTAGTCATTTCTTTCAGTTATTATGATATAGTGTTCAAAGTTGTAATCTAATTCTACAAAATAGAAAGATCATCCTATTATTGCTGTTCATGTAGGAATTTCTGATGTTAGGAAAACATTCTGGGGTATGACATTATCAAATAAGTGTGGATGATTTGTGTTCACAGACTGGTTCACTTTTGTTTCATTTAATGTGAGACTAAGTTGGATGTGTTTGCGATACTCTTTGTCTGAGCATTTGCAATGAAATTACTGTCAATTTGTAGAAATGATAATTGGGTAGGTAAATGATTGAACTTCCCTTTGTATGTATGTTCTTCATAATTTGTTGATGTCCTGTCTATAGTTTAAATTCACTTTCAAAAGAGGACATCCAGGAGCAAATTCGATTTGCCCTACTCTCTAATCCTGAAACTTTGCTGTGTAGTAAATAATGGCAAATAGGGAACATGCTTCTTGTTCAGTCCTAACAAAAAAAATGAAACATCCAGGGGCTAAATATTTCATAGATATTTAGATTTTTCCCCCTACATCACCTTCCTACTGTACGTTTCTACCTACCTACCTTCCTACTGGACCTTGCTACCAACCAACCCTAGTTTACCTTTATTCCTACCTACCATCCTAATGTACCTTTCTTCCTACCAACTTCCTACTGTAGTTTCTACCTACCTACCTTCCTACTGTACTTTCTACTAACCACCTTCCTACCATACTTTTTTCCTACTGTACCTTTCCACCAACCTTCCTTCCTACTGTACCTTTCTTCCTACCTACTTTACTCTGTACTTTCTTCCTACCTACCTCCCTACTGTATTTTCTCCTACCTACTTTACTACTGTACCTTTTTACATATCTACCTTCCTACTGTACCTTTCTTCCTACCTACCTTCATACTGTACCTTTCTTCCTACCTACCATCCTACTGAACCTTTCTTTCTACTTACCTTCCTACTGTACCTTTCTACCTAACACTTCCTACTGTCCTTCTAACCTAACTACCTTCCTACTGTACCTTTATATCTACTACATTCCTACTGTACCTTTATACCTAAACTACCTTTCTACTGTACCTTTCATCCTAACTACCTTCCTACTGTCCCTGTCTTCCTAACTACAGTACCTTCGTACTACCTTTCTTCCTAACTACCTTCCTACTGTACCTTTCTTACTGACTACCTCCCTACTGTACCTTTCTTCCTAACTACCTTGCTACTGTACCTTTCTTCCTAACTACCTTCCTACTGTACCTTTCTCCTAACTACCTTCCTACTGTACCTTTCTTCCTAACTACTTCCTACTGTACTTTCTTCCTAACTACCTTCCACTGTACCTTCTTCCCAACTACCTTCCTACTGTACCTGTCTTCCTAACTACCTTCCTACTGTACCTTTCTTTCTACCTACCTTCCTACTGTACCTTTCTTCCTAACTACCTTCCTAATGTACGTTTCTTCTTAACTGCCTTCCTACTGTGCATAACAACTAAACCTTCCTAACTACCTTTCTACTGTACCTTTCTTCCTAACTACCTTCCTACTGTACCTGTCTTCCTAACTACCTTCCTACTGTACCTTTATACCTAACTACCTTCCTACTCTACCTTTCTTCCTAACTACCTTCCTACTGTACCTGTCTTCCTAACTACCTTCCACTGTACCTTTATACCTAACTACCTTCCTACTCTACCTTTCTCCTAACTGCCTTCCTACTGTACCATTCTTCCCAACTACCTTCCTACTGTACTGTCTTCCTAACTACCTTCCTACTGTACCTTTCTTCCTAACTACCTTCCTACTGTACCTTTCTTCCTAACTACCTTCCTACTGTACCTGTCTTCCTAACTACCTTCCTACTGTACCTTTCTTTCTACCTACCTTTCTACTGTACCTTCTTCCTAACTACCTTCCTAATGTACGTTTCTTCTTAACTGCCTTCCTACTGTGCATAACAACTAAACCTTCTACCTACTTTCCTACTGTACCTTTCTACCTAAATACATTCCTACTATACCTTCCTACTGAACCTTCCAACTATACCTTCCTACGTATCTTCCTACTGTCCCTTTCTTCCTAACTACCTTTCTACTGTACCTTCCAACTATACCTTTCTATCTACTCTACCTTCTTACTGTACATTCCTACCTACCTTCCTACTGTACAATTCTTCCTAACTACTTCTTAGGGTACCTTTCTTCCTACCTTCCTACGGTCCCTTTCTTCCTAACTACCTTCTTACTGTACCTTCCAACCATACCTTCCTACCTACCTACCTTCCTACTGTACCTTCCTACCGTACCTTTCTTCCTAACTATCTTCCTACTGTACATTTCCTCCTACTGTATCTTTTTTCTTAACTACCTTCCAACTGTACTTTCTCCTAACTACCTTCCTACTGTCTACCATCCTTCTGTACCTTCCAACTATATATGTTTACCTACCTTACTACTGTACCTTCTTTCCACCTTCCTACTGTACCTTTCTACCTCCCTTCTTACTTCGTACCTTTCTTCTTAACGGAAAGTAGGTAGGAAGGTATAGTTGAAAGGAACATTAGGAAGGTATTTAAGAAGAAAGGTACAGTAAGAAGGTAGGTAGAAAGGTACAGTAGGTTAAGAAGAAAGGTACAGTAAGAAGGTAGGTAGAAAGGTACAGTAGGAAGGTGGGAAGAAAGGTACAGTAGTAAGGTAGGTAAACATATATAGTTGGAAGGTACAGAAGGATGGTAGACAGTAGGAAGGTAGTTAGGAAGAAAGTACAGTTGGAAGGTAGTTAAGAAAAAAGATACAGTAGGAGGAAATGTACAGTAGGAAGATAGTTAGGAAGAAAGGTACGGTAGGAAGGTACAGTAGGAAGGTAGGTAGGTAGGAAGGTATGGTTGGAAGGTACAGTAAGAAGGTAGTTAGGAAGAAAGGGACCGTAGGAAGGTAGGAAGAAAGGTACACTAAGAAGGTAGTTAGGAAGAATTGTACAGTAGGAAGGTAGGTAGGAATGTACAGTAAGAAGGTAGAGTAGATAGAAAGGTATAGTTGGAAGGTACAGTAGAAAGGTAGTTAGGAAGAAAGGGACAGTAGGAAGGAAGAAACGTACATTAGGAAGGTAGTTAGGAAGAAAGGTACAGTAGGAAGGTAGGTAGAAAGAAAGGTACAGTAGGAAGGTAGTTAGGAAGACAGGTACAGTAGGAAGGTAGTTGGGAAGAAAGGTACAGTAGGAAGGTAGTTAGGAAGAAAGGTACAGTAGGAAGGTAGTTAGGAAGACAGGTACAGTAGGAAGGTAGTTGGGAAGAATAGGTACAGTAGGAAGGTAGTTAGGAGAAAGGTAGAGTAGGAAGGTAGTTAGGTAGAAAGGTACAGTAGGAAGGTAGTTAGGAAGACAGGTACAGTAGGAAGGTAGTTAGGAAGAAAGGTAGAGTAGGAAGGTAGTTAGGTATAAAGGTACAGTAGGAAGGTAGTTAGGAAGACAGGTACAGTAGGAAGGTAGTTAGGAAGAAAGGTACAGTAGAAAGGTAGTTAGGAAGGTTTAGTTGTTATGCACAGTAGGAAGGCAGTTAAGAAGAAACGTACATTAGGAAGGGTAGTTAGGAAGAAAGGTACAGTAGGAAGGTAGGTAGAAAGAAAGGTACAGGAGCAAGGTAGTTAGGAAGACAGGTACAGTAGGAAGGTAGTTGGGAAGAAAGGTACAGTAGGAAGGTAGTTAGGAAGAAAGGTACAGTAGGAAGGTAGTTAGGAAGACAGGTACAGTAGGAAGGTAGTTAGGAAGAAAGGTACAGTAGGAAGGTAGTTAGGAAGAAAGGTACAGTAGCAAGGTAGTTAGGAAGAAAGGTACAGTAGGGAGGTAGTCAGTAAGAAAGGTACAGTAGGAAGGTAGTTAGGAAGAAAGGTACAGTACGAAGGTACTGTAGTTAGGAAGACAGGTACAGTAGGAAGGTAGTTAGGATGAAAGGTACAGTAGAAAGGTAGTTAGGTATAAAGGTACAGTAGGAATGTAGTTAGATATAAAGGTACAGTAGGAAGGTAGTTAGGTAGAAAGGTACAGTAGGAAGGTAGTTAGGTAGAAAGGTACAGTAGGAAGGTAAGTAGAAAGAAAGGTTCAGTAGGATGGTAGGTAGGAAGAAAGGTACAGTATGAAGGTAGGTAGGAAGAAAGGTACAGTAGGAAGGTAGATATGTAAAAAAGGTACAGTAGTAAAGTAGGTAGGAAGAAAAGTACAGTAGGGAGGTAGGTAGGAAGAAAGGTACAGTAGTAAAGTAGGTAGGAAGAAAGGTACAGTAGGAAGGAAGGTTGGTGGAAAGGTACAGTAGGAAAAAAAGGTATGGTAGGAAGGTTGGTTAGTAGAAAGCTACAGTAGGAAGGTAGGTAGGTAGAAACATACAGTAGGAAGGTTGGTAGGAAGAAAGGTACATTAGGATGGTAGGTAGGAATAAAGGTAAACTAGGGTTGGTTGGTAGCAAGGTCCAGTAGGAAGGTAGGTAGGTAGAAACGTACAGTAGGAAGGTAGGTAGGAAGAAAGGTACATTAGGAAGGTAGGTAGGAATAAAGGTAAAATAGGGTTGGTTGGTAGCAAGGTCCAGTAGGAAGGTAGGTAGGTAGAAAGGTACAGTAGGAAGGTAGGTAGGAAGAAAGGTACAGTAGGAAAGTCATTAAAAGGAAAGGTACAGTAGGAAGGTAGTTAGGAAGAAAGGTACAGTAGGAAGGTAGTTAGGAAGAAAGGTACAGTAGGAAGGTAGTTAGGAAGACAGGTACAGTAGGAAGGTAGTTGGGAAGAATGGTACAGTAGGAAGGTAGGTAGGATGAAAGGTACAGTAGGAAGGTATTTAGGAAGAAAGGTACAGTAGGAAGGTAGTTAGGTAGAAAGATACAGTAGGAAGGAAGGTAGGTAGAAAGGTACAGTTTCACAGTGCGTTGAAACTGATCTCGAGTGCGGTAAGCCACTGTCCTAAGAAGCAGGCGGTAACTGGAGCTCGCCGCACCTTCACTCTGATGAATCTCTTTTAGCCAGGCCAGCCCAACTAGTGTTCTCATTAGAACTACTCATTGCTTCCCGGTGCTCTGATTCGCTCACCGCCCTAAAAGGGATCTGCAACTTTTACCTTGCTCGCTGCTCCCATTATCCTTAAAGCTGCACAAACCCACTTAAGCCATTCGCAACCTTTCTTAAGCCCACATGGGTGCCGGTGACCTTCAGTGGGATGTGCATTAAATATTCAGTTGCAATTCGGTCTTTATCTTTTTAGTTTTTTTTTTTTTACATTTCATCAACAACACCTGAGAGGATGGTTAATAAAGGAAAGAATGGAAATATTTATATTAACACTTATACCCCGAGGTCATTCAGATTTACTCGTAAAATAGCTTTCTTGTGTGGTGTATAAACAGCTAGCCTGATAGTGCGCCGCTAAATATGTATATGGATCACATTGTCTGAATGTGTGGGTGTACATTACATATACATAGGATAGGTGTTATACATAACGACATTGTTTGGGTACACTTTTAATGTATCATATACCTTAGGGTCAACATCAGACTGCAAGCTCTTTAACCTAAGGAACTTTCTATCCTGTCTGTTGACCTTAAGGAATAATAAACATTTTTGTTAGAGTATTTGAGATAGTCTTCACTTTGACTGTTATAATAACAAGGTCATCTACAGGTTTCAACTGTGTTTACTAAGGAAGGTGTGGTAATGGGTGTGCTGATTGTTCATCTGTCTGGTGTTCCATAGGTATGGAACCATGGATGAACACTCCGAAGAAAGAATGCCACCCGTGACAACAAGTACTCTGAAAGCTTGGCTGCAGGAACATAGGAAAGAACCCCTACCCCACCAAGGGGAGAAGATCATGTGGGCCATCATCCAAGATGACCCTCACACAGGTCTCCACGTGGTTTGCCAATGCCAGGAGGAGGCTTAAGAAGGAGAACGAATGACCTGGCCTCCAGGAATAAATGTTCAGATGAAAAGAGGCCTTATGATGAAGATGATGAGGAAGATGATGAAGATTCTCAGAAGGCTGGCATTAAAACGAAAAAAATATTGGTATGTAATTTCTATTTTGGATATGGCTGGAATTGTTAGATTACTGTGTGCATTGGGAAGACATGTACTAGGTGTATATTTTAACATTATCACAGTAAGGGAAGCCTCAGAGTCTCCAGGATTTGATTCAAAGCATCTGTATGTCTAGTTTAGTCTACTATTGTTGTCCAGAAACTATTGCCTTTGGGTGGCTGCTCTGTTATATATATTCTAGTGCTTTTATTATAAATGTAACTTACATTTGTGTATTTCAATATGAATATTTAGTTCCTGAATTGGATGTTGATTAATTTTTTATCTTCTGATTGGATATTTATAAATTTCTTTCGAATAATGCAAATGTGATCTCTTCATTAAATTAAGCACATTCTTCTTGGTTTGAGCAGAGGATGGGGAAGTCAGGGAAGACAAAGCATTGGAATTAAGTGACCTGGAAGACTTTGACACAATTAGTCTGAAAGCTCTGAGTGTGAGTTGAAGCAGCCTTTCAATCACCAGTCCCAAGATGGTCACCAACTGAGGCAAAGAGACTGTGCCAACGATCCACTGCAGAGGTCATCCTTAAGATGCCAATGGCCCTTCATGTTCAGTCAAGAGATGGACAGAACAAAGAACTGCCATAAAACTGTGGCTGATGAATGTGAATGATTTACTGAGGGCAAGACAGAGAAGTGGTGATTCCAAAGTGTGCTTCCAACAACAACAATCATGGATGCCAAACCAAGAATATGGTCCTTAGCCCACACTGCTACTTCATTAAATCAAACGGAGTATCCATCTTGCATGTTAAGCACCAGGGTTGTCTTCTCCTTCATCATCTTCATCTTCTTCTGCCTGTCTCCACGCCCGTTTGTGTCATTGACAGACGTCAGGATTCTCCGGTAACAAGCCTCAGAACTGGGTTGATGGTGTTTTTCACGACCCTCTGTTTAGACATAGTACTCTGAACCAGGCCCTCACCAACACCACAGTTTCATGGGCTACAACCAAAGGAACACTTATTGAATCTTCCTCTTTGGGACGTTCTGTTGGAAATCCGCCAATGTGATCAAAGGACAGCTGGCTAACTTACCCCATGACACCACTAAGGAGTTATTGCTTTTCAAAAGTCTGGGAGCAAGATGTTTTGTTCCTAACACAAGTTAATGGAACCCCCAAACTTCTGTACTATTTAACACAAGTACTGTACAGACTGGGTGATGATCATTTAAACAGCCCTTGGGTTATTTCAATAGAAAACGTCTTCAAATTCTGTTTGGGACCTCTTTTTTTTATTTCAATGATCAGTCCTAACAAGATGTGGTCTTGTAAAACTGTTTAATTCCAAACGAACAGACTATTTTAATGTTGAGTACTTATGGTTTACACCGAAAGTTTACAAACCAACAAGAAATGAACTAAAAATCTCTAATTTAAGACCTAATTTATGCATGATAGTGATAAGATAAGTTTAAGGACCATTGGAAGATTTTCTTTATTCATTGTTTTTTTTCATTGTATACAATCATCGTCATTGTTATACAATCACTAGCAGCACTTTTATCAAGTTTACACTTACGCTCACCTTGGGATTATCTTGGCGATCTTCCATTGTTCACTCCAATAAATTGTTGTGTTTCAGAGGTAAAAACCTATTTTCGTCTGTCAGTGCTTTCCAAAATATACTTTGGATCAAACACCAGTATTCTAGTAAGGACACACTAACAAACGGCTACACACATAGGAGATACATATACCCTCCTTCATTGAAACCATACCCATAATTCAAACACAGTCACACAAATTGGCTCAAATTATGTTGATGGATGGCAACCAGAGATCTTTTCCCTATCACTTGATACAAACTAAGAAAAACTTCCTTTCCTCCCTTATTTGCACACACACCTCCATACTAGCTCTCAACATTATATAGAATTTTTAGAAAGGAACAGATACTGTATTTGCTTACATAAATATCCACTCACATATCACAGCACACTCACACATACACCCTTACAATTCAAATACAACCCCCCCCCCCCAAAAAAAAAACCACTTTCACACACACAACACCACAGTTTCCCTATGGATAAGATAATAATGTAGAACCCTATGCTAGAATATGTTTATAAGACTTTCTATCCCCAATTCACTTATATCATTCCCTATGGACATGGCAGCTTGATTCTTCCTTTAACTATATGAGGTTTCCATGAACTTCCATTAATATTTCACAACTCAGGAATATTTGATGTACAGTTTATGGCATAAAAATATCAGAGAGAGGGAGGGGAGAATGAATCCATAAAGTTATTGTTAACAAAAGCCTAAAAACCCTCTATGATATTGTTTCCCCTGTACCAAGTGTTTTTCTAAATGTGATTTATCATTGTGTTTTCTCTCCCATATTATATTAACATCCATAAAGACTCCTTTGAATGTTACTGTGAGAGCAATTAAAGAGTTTGGATTTCTTGCAGTGGATCAGATTGTTGCAAGCTCCGACACAGGGAGCTGTAATTGGAGTGTATGCAGTCATATAGGCTGTCATTGTATTGACTTTTCGTTCTTCTGGATGATATTATCGAGATCACTGAACCTCTCACTGATCTGGCTGTCAAAAGCTGAGAGAGCAGCCCCCGGCCTTGGTAACTCAGCATCAGCCAAGATAATTTGAAGTGAAATTTTCATTTTGACAGTAAACCCCTCATTTCTAAAGGATCTGTACCTGTGATCTCAGTGGCAGGGGGGAGGCTTTACAGAAAGCCAAGGCTTCAGTGAAAAGGCAGGAAACTCAATTACTGTGAATAGATAAAGGGCAAAAAGAGAGATTCAAGGGTACTTGACAGTATAGCAAACACTGTAGTCTCCAGGAAAGGAAGGGTTGCTGTAGCTGCCTAGGCTAGTAGGAATGTTAATGGCAAACCACAGGAAGGTAACCAACTGCCTACTTAGACAGCTAATCACAGGTCTCACCAAGAGTGTCAGTGATTGATAGTATAATGTGGGATAATAGAAGATTTAAAGTCTCCTTGATACACATACATTAAATCATTCATGAAGTTATTTACACCCTGTACCCTATTCTGTTGTGCTGTAGCAGTGGAAACCCCTGACTAGCCAATAAATATACAGTACTGTTTTGCTTCGGCTAAATACTTTATTAGAAAGTTTGTGTGAATGTATGTGGGGGGGGGGGTGTAGAGTAAAATTGTCTTTACGTTTTCCTTTATCTACAGTTGTATATTAAGTCAGTACATCATCTCCACTCACATGCAGCTCTCCTATGTTTACTATACATTACCCCAGATGGCCAAACCGTGCATTAAAGGCAAAGCACAACTGAAATGGCACACCTTACATATAAGGCAAACTATAACACATAGCCATAGAGCAGGTTACCACATGGAAACCTAAACACTGCCTAGGGCCCAGTAAACCTCAGGGCCCAGATTCAGTATTGCCCATCATACATTACCCACATAGTGAACAAAGGCCCTAAAGGACACCACTTGATCTTAATCCACTTTGTATAATGACCAATAACATTAACCCTGACATCCCAGTGTTACTAGAGATGTTTCTAGACTTTCCAGCCACAGGTTGGTATACAAGAAATCTTGTTTTATAGAATGACACATTTCACCACTGATAGCCAAGCAGAATTACCATACAGTGTCCTAAAGGTTGATATAAACAGTTTGGAGTCAAGGACTAAACAAGCGCTACTTGCGCTAGGTGCTAAATCTTAAAGACAGGGCAGTGCGGACCGTGCAGAATAAATAAAAGGGGGGGGAGGTGTTTAGGACGACGAGCCTGAAACTGAGAGACTCTTATTCATTCAGCCATAGCAAATTCACACACCAAAGGAGGAGATGGTAAATTAACAGCGCTTTTTACATAGAGCCCAAATAAAACTGTAATCGCACCACGCGTTCTTTTCATTAGCGAGTTTGACAGCAGCATTTCAGCCTCGCACAAGGAGAGGGGAGATAAACTGCTCTCACAGCCACAGTCACAAGATAATTCCTTAAGCTCCATTAACAACTCTATAGCCGCAGGAATGGCTCCCTGAAAACAGCTCCACATCTAAAAGCTTTATCGACCTCTCAAACCTTGCTCATGGCGACAGTCTCTCTCTTTGTAACTTAGAGATGGAGTCATTGGGAATTTTGGAATAGACATTGACATACAGATACCTACTTACCTACCTTCCTACTGTGCTTTCTACCTACCCTCCAACTGTACCTTTCTTCCTACCTACCTTCCTACTGTACCTTTCTCTACCTACCTTCCTACTGAACTTTCCTACCTACCTTCCTTCCAACTGTACCTTTCTTTCTACCTACCTTCCTACTGTACCTCTCTACTACCTCCCTACTGTACCTTTCTATCTACATTCCTCTGTACCTTTCTGCCTACCATTCATACTGTACTTTCAACCTACCATCCTTCATACCTCCCATCCTACTGTACCTTTCTACTTAACTTCCTTCATACATACCATCCTACTGACCTTAATTCCTAACTACCTTCCCTTTACCTTTCTTCCTACCTACTTTCCTTCCTACTGTACCTCTCTACCTACCTACCCTCCTACTCTACCCATCTTCCTAACTACCTTCCTACTGTACCTTTCTTCCTACTCTTCCTACTGTATCTTTCTTCCTACCTACCTTCCTACTGTACCTTTCTACCTACCTACCTTCCTAATGTACCTTCTTCCTACCTAACTTCCTACCTACCTTCTACCTACCTACCTCCTATGTACCTTTTTCTCCTACCTACCTTCACTGTCATTTCTACCTACCTACCTTCCTAATGTACCTTTCTACCTACCTACCTTCCTACTGTACCTTTCTTCCTATCTACCTTTCTACTGTACCTTCTACCTACCTACCTTATACTGTACCTTTCTTCCTACCTACCTACCTTCCAACTGTACCTTTCTTCCTACCTACTACCTTTCAACGGTACCTTTCTACGTACCTACCTTCCTGCTGCACGTTTCTACCTACCTACCTTCCTACTGTACCTTCCTTCCTACCTACCTTCCTACTGTACCTTTCTACTCCACTCTTCCTCTGTACCTTCCTACCTACCTTCCTACCGTCCTACTGACCTTTCTACCTACCTTCCTTCCAACTGTACATTTCTTTCTACCTACCTTCCTACTGTACCTCTCTACCTACCTCCTACTGTACCTTTCTATATACATCTCTACTGTACCTTTCTGCCTACCATTCATACTGTACCTTTCTACCTACCTTCCTTCATAACAACCATCCTACTGTACCTTAATTCCTACTACCTTCCTACTTTGCCTTTCTTCCTACCTACCTTCCTACTGTACCTTTCTCCTAACTACTATCTAATGTACCTTTCTACATACCTTCCTTCCTACTGTACCTTTCTACACCTTCCTTCATACCTACCATCCTACTGTACCGTTCTACCTACCTTCCTTCATACATACCATCCTACTGTACCTTAATTCCTAACTACCTTCCTATTTACCTTTCTCCTACCTACTTACCTTCCTACTGTACCTATCTACCTACCTACCCTCCTACCTACCCATCTTCCTAACTACCTTCCTACGTACCTTTATACCTACCTACTTTCCTACTGTACCTTTCTCCTACCTGCATTCCTACTGACCTTTATTCCTACCTACCTCCCTACGTACCTACCTACCTTCCTACTGTACCTTTCTACCTACATCCTACTGTACCTTTCTACATACCTACCTACCTACCTTCCTATTGTACCTTTCTTCCTACCCCTACCTTTCCTCTGCATTTCTACCTACCTACCTTCCTACTTTCCTTTCTTCCTACCTAACTTCTTACGTACCTTCTGCTACCTACCTTCCTACTGTACCTTTCTACCTACCTACCTTTCTACCTGTACCTTTCTACCTACCGCCTTTTACTGTACCTTTCTCCTACCTACATTCCTACTGTACCTTTCTACTACCTTCCTGCTGTACCTTCTTCTACCTACCTTCCTACTGTGCCATTCTTCCTACCTACCTTCCTGCTGAACCTTTCTACCAACCTTCCTTCCTACTGTACCTTTCTTTCTACCTACCTTCCTACTGTACCTTTCTACCTACCTACCTTCCAACTGCACCTTTATTCCTACCTACCTTCCTACTGTACCTTTCTCCTATCTACCTTTCTACTGTACCTTTCTACCTACCTACCTTACTACTGTACCTTTCTTCCTACCTACCTACCTTCCAACTGACCTTTCTTCCTACCTATCTACCTTTCAACGGTACCTTTCTACGTACCTACCTTCCTGCTGCACGTTTCTACCTACCTACCTTCCTACTGTACCTTCCTTCCTACCTACCTTCCTACTGTACCTTTCTACCTACCTACTTTCCTACTGTACCTTCCTACCTACCTTCCTACCGTCCTACTGTACCTTTCTACCTACCTTCCTTCCAACTTTACCTTTCTTTCTACCTACCTTCCTACTGTACCTCTCTACCTACCTCCTACTGTACCTTCCTATATACATTCCCTACTGTACCTCTTCTGCCTACCATCATACTGTACCTTTCTACCTACCTTCCTTCATACAAACCACCCACTGTACCTTAATTCCTAACTACTTCCTACTTTGCCTTTCTTCCTACCTACCTTCCTACTGTACCTTTCTTCCTAACTACCTATCTAATGTACCTTTCTACATACCTTCCTTCCTACTGTACCTTTCTACCTACGTTCCTTCAAACTACCATCCTACTGTACCGTTCTACCTACCTTCCTTCATACATACCACCTACTGTACCTTAATTCCTAACTACCTTCCATTTACCTTTCTTCCTACCTACTTACCTCCTACTGTACCTATCTACCCCTACCCTCCTACTCTACCCATCTTCCTAACTACCTTCCTACTGTACCTTTCAACCTACCTACTTCCTACTGTACCTTCATATTACTATTTCCCTACTCCTTCCTACTACCTTTATTCCTACCTACCCCCACTGTACCTCCTACCTTCCTACTGTACCTTTCTACCTACCATCCTACTGTCCTTCACATACCTACCTACCTACCTTCCTATTGTACCTTTCTTCCTACCTACCTACCTTTCCTCTGTACATTTCTACCTACCTACCTTCCTACTTTACCTTTCTTCCTACCTACCTCTTACTGTATCTTTCTTTACCTACCTTCCTACTGACCTTTCTACCACCTACCTTTCTACTGTACCTTTCTACTACCGCCTTTTTACTGTACCTTTCTTCCTACCTACATTCCTACTGTACCTTTCTCACCTACCTTCCTGCTGTACCTTTTCTTCCTACCTACTTCCACTGTGCCATTCTTCCTACCTACCTCTGCTGAACCTTTCTACCAACCTTCCTTCCTACTGTACCTTTCTTTCTACCACCTTCTACTGTACCTTTCTACCTACCTACCTTCCAACTGCACCTATTCCTACCACCTTCCACTGCACCTTATTCCTACCTACCTTCCTACTGTAGCTTTCTTCCTACCTACCTTCCTATTGTACACTTCTCTACCTACCTTCCTACTGGACCTGCTACCAACCAACCTTCCTACTGTACCTATCTTCCTACTTACCTTCCTATTGTAATTTCTTCCTACCTACCTTCCTACTGCACCTTTATTCCTACCTACATTCCTACTGTAGCTTCTTCCTAACTACCTTTCTACTATACCTTTCTTCCTACCTACCTTCCTATTGTAATTTCTTCCTATCTACCTTCCTACTGTACCTTTCTTCCTACCTACCTTCCTACTGTACCTTTCTACCTACCTACCTCCCTACTGTAGCTTTCTACTACCGACGTTCCTACCAAACTTTCTTCCTATCTACCTTCCTACTGTACCTTTCTTCCTACCTACCTTCCTACTGTACCTTTCTACCAACCTTCCTTCGTACAGTACCTTTCTACCAACCTACCTCCTACTGTACCTTTCTTCCTACCTACCTTCCTACTGTACCTTTCGTACTACCTACTTTACTACTGTACCTTTCTACCTACCTACCTTCCTACCTACCTACCTACCTACCTTCCTACTGTACCTTTCTTCCTACCTACCAACCTTCCAAATGAACATTTCTACCTACCTACCTTCCTACTGTACCTTCCTTCCTAATACCTTCCTACTGTACCTTTCTACCTACCTACCTTCCTACTGTACCTTCGGGCCTACCTTCCTAATGTCCAACTGTACCTTTCTACACTACCTTCCTTCCAACTGTACCTTTCTTTCTACCTACCTTCCTACTGTACCTCTCTACCTACCTCCTACTGTACCTTTCTATATACATTCCTACTGTACCTTTCTGCCTACCATTCATACTGTACCTTTCTACCTACCTTCCTTCATACCTAACATCCTACTGTACCTTTCTACCTACCTTCCTTCATACAACCATCCTACTGTACCTTAATTCCACTACCTTCCTACTTTACCTTTCTTCCTACCTACCTTCCTACTGTACCTTTCTTCCTAACTACCTATCTAATGTACCTTTCTACATACCTTCCTTCCTACTGTACCTTTCTACCTACCTCCCTTATACCTACCATCCTACTGTACCGTTCTACCTACCTTCCTTCATACATACCATCCTACTGTACCTTAATTCCTAACTACCTTCCTATTTACCTTTCTTCCTACCTACTTACCTTCCTACTGTACCTCTCTACCTACCTACCCTCCTACTCTACCCATATTCCAAACTACCTTCCTACTGTACCTTCTTCCTACCTACCTTCGTATTCATCTTTCTTCCTACCTAACTTCCTATGTACCTTTCTACCTACCTACTTCCTACTGTACCTTCTTCCTACCTGCATTCTACTGTACTTTTTTCCTACCTACCTCCCTACTGTACCTTTCAACCTACCTACCTTCCTACTGTACCTTTCTACCTACCATCCTACTGTACCTTTCTACATACCTAACTACCTACTTATTGTACCTTTCTTCCTACCTACCTTCCTACAACCTTTCTTCCTAACTACCTTCCTAATGTACATTTATTCCTACCTAGATTCTACTGTACCTTTTTTACCTACCTACCTTCGAAGTGTATCTTTCTTCCTACCTTTGACCTACTACCTTCATACTATCTTTCTACTTACCTTCCTACTGTACCTTTCTTCCTACCTACCTTCTTACTGTACCTTTCTTCCTACCTACCTTTCTTCTGTACATTTCTACCTACCTACCTACCTACCTACTTTACCTTTCTTCCTACCTACCTTCTTACTGTACATTTCTGCTTACCTACCTTCCTACTGTACCTTTCTACCTACCTACCTTCCTTCTATACCTTTCTTCCACCTACCTCCTATTGTACCTTTCTTCCTACCTACCTTCCTACTGGACCTGCTACCAACCAACCTCCTACTGTCCCTATCTTCCTACTACCTTCCTATTGTACCTTTCTTCCTACCTACCTTCCTACTGTACCTTCTTCCTTCCACCTTCCTACTTACCTTTCTACTACCTACCTTCCTACTGTACCTTTCTTCCTACTACTTCCTACTGAACCTTCTTCCTACCTACCTTCCTACTGTACCTTTCTACCAACCTTCCTTCCTACTGTATCTTTCTACCAACCTACCTTCCTACTGTACCTTTCTTCCTACCTACCTTCCTACTGTACCTTTCATCCTACCTACTTTACTACTGTACCTTTTACATACCTACCTTCCTACTGTACCGTTCTTCCTACCTACCTTCCTACTGGACCTTGCTACCAACCAACCTTCCTACTGTACCTATCTTCCTACTTACCTTCCTATTGTAATTTTCTTCTCTAACCTTCCTACGCACCTTATTCCTACCTACATTCCTACTGTAGCTTTCTTCCTAACTACCTTCCTACTATACCTTTCTTCCTACCTACCTTCCTATTGTAATTTCTTCCTATCTACTTCCTACTGTACTTCTCCTACCTACCTTCCTACTGTACCTTCTACCTACCTACCTCCCTACTGTAGCTTCTACAACCAACCTTCCTACCATACCTTTCTTCCTATCTACCTTCCTACTGTACCTTTCTTCCTACCTACCTTCCTACTGTACCTTTCTACCAACCTCCTTCGTACAGTACCTTTCTACCAACCTACCTTCCTACTGTACCTTTTCTTCCTACCTCCTTCCTACTGTACCTTTCGTACTACCTACTTTACTACTGTACCTTTCTACTACCTACCTTCCTACTACCTACCTACCTTCCTACTGTACCTTTCTTCCTACCTACCAACCTTCCAAATGTACATTTCTACCTACCTACCTTCCTACTGTACCTTCCTCCTACCTACCTTCCTACTGTACCTTTCTACCTACCTACCTTCCTACTGTACCTTCGGGCCTACCTTGCTAATGTCCAACTGTACCTTTCTACCTACCTTCCTTCCAACTGTACCTTCTTTCTACCTACCTTCCTACTGTACCTCTCTACCTACCTCCTACTGTACCTTTCTATATACATTCCTACTGTACCTTTCTGCCTACCATTCATACTGTACCTTTCTACCTACCTTCCTTCATACCTAACATCCTACTGTACCTTTCTACCTACCTTCCTTCATACGAACCATCCTACTGTACCTTAATTCCTAACTACCTTCCTACTTTACCTTTCTTCCTACCTACCTTCCTACTGTACCTTTCTTCCTAACTACCTACTAATGTACCTTTCCTAATACTTCCTTCCTATGTACCTTCTACCTACTCCCTTATACCTACCATCCTACTGTACCGTTCTACCTACCTTCCTTCATACATACATCCTACTGTACCTTAATTCCTAACTACCTTCCTATTTACCTTCTTCCTACCTACTTACCTTCCTACTGTACCTCTCTACCTACCTACCCTCCTACTACCCTATTCCAAACACCTTCCTACTGTACCTTTCTTCCTACCTACCTTCATATTCTATCTTTCTTCCTACCTAACTTCCTACTGTACCTTTCTACCTACCTACTTTCCTACTGTACCTTCTTCCTACCTGCATTCCTACTGTACTTTTCCTACCTACCTCCCTACTGTACCTTTCAACCTACCTACCTTCCTACTGTACCTTTCTACCTACCATCCTACTGTTACCTTTCTCATACTAACTACCTACTTATTGTACCTTTCTTCCTACCTACCTTCCTACTTAACCTTTCTTCCTAACTACCTTCCTAATGTACATTTATTCCTACCTAGATTCCTACTACCCTTTTTTACCTACCTACCTTCGAGTGTATCTTTCTCCTACCTTTTGTACCTAACTACCTTCATACTATCTTTCTACTTACCTTCCTACTGTACCTTTCTTCCTACCTACCTTTCTTCTGTACATTTCTCCTACCTACCTACCTACCTACTTTACCTTTCTTCCTACCTACCTTCTTACGTACATTCTGCTTACCTACCTTCCTACTGTACCTTTCTACCTACCTACCTTCCTACTATACCTTCTTCTACCTACCTCCTATTGTACCTTTCTCCTACCTACCCCTACTGGACCTTGCTACCAACCAACCTTCCTACTGTACCTATCTTCCTACTTACCTTCCTATTGTACTTTTCTTCCTACCTACCTTCCTACTGTACCTTTCTTCCTTCCTACCTTCCTACTGTAACTTTCTACCTACCTACCTTCCTACTGTACCTTTCTTCCTACCTACCTTCCTACTGAACCTTTCTTCCTACCTACCTTCCTACTGTATCTTTCTACCAACCTACCTTCCTACTGTACCTTTCTTCCTACCTACCTTCCTACTGTACCTTTCATCCTACCTACTTTACTACTGTACCTTTTTACATACCTACCTTCCTACTGTACCGTTCTCCTACCTACGTCATACTATACCTTTCTTCCTACCTACCATCCTACTGTACCCTTTCTACTTACCTTCCTACTGTACCTTTTCTAACCTAACTACTTCCTACTGTACTTTTCTTCCTAACTACCTTCCTCACTGTACCTTTCTTCCTATAGGTACAGTAGGAAAGTCATTAAAAGGAAAGGTACAGTAGGAAGGTAGATAGGAAGAAAGGTACAGTAGGAAGGTAGTTAGGAAGAAAGGTACAGTAGGAAGGTAGTTAGGTAGAAAGGTACAGTAGGAAGGTAAGTAGAAAGGGTACAGTAGGATGGTAGGTAGGAAGAAAGGTATAGTATGACGGTAGGTAGGAAGAACGGTACAGTAGGAAGGTAGGTATGTAAAAAGGTACAGTAGTAAAGTAGGTAGGATGAAAGGTACAGTAGGAAGGTAGGTAGGAAGAAAGGTACAGTAGGAAGGTAGGTTGGTAGAAAGATACAGTAGGAAGGAAGAAAGGTAGAAAGGTACAGTAGGAAGGTAGGTAGGAAGAAAGGTTCAGTAGGAAGGTAGGTAGGAAGAAAGGTACAGTAGGAAGGTAGGTAGGTAGAAAGGTACAGTAGGAAGGTAGGAAGGAAGAAAGGTACAGTAGGAAGGTAGGTAGGAAGAAAGGTACAATAGGAAGGTAAGTAGGAAGATAGGTACAGTAGGAAGGTTGGTTGGTAGCAAGGTCCAGTAGGAAGGTAGGTAGGAAGAAAGGTACAATAGGAAGGTAGGTAGGAAGAAAGGTATAGAAGGAAGGTAGGTAGGTAGAAAGGTACAGTAGGAAGGTAGGTAAGCAGAAATGTACAGTAAGAAGGTAGGTAGGAAGAAAGGTAAAGTAGGTAGGTAGGTAGGTAGGTAGAAATGTACAGAAGAAAGGTAGGTAGGAAGAAAGGTACAGTAGGAAGGTAAGTAGAAAGATAGTATGAAGGTAGTTAGGTACAAAGGTAGGAAGAAAGATACACTTCGAAGGTAGGTAGGTAAAAAAGGTACAGTAGGAATCTAGGTAGGAATAAATGTACATTAGGAAGGTAGTTAGGAAGAAAGGTTAAGTAGGAAGGTAGGTAGGAAGAAAGGTACAATAAGTAGGTAGTTAGGTATGTAGAAAGGTACAGTAGGATGGTAGGTAGAAAGGTACAGTAGGAAGGTAGGTAGGTTGAAAGGTACAGTAGGGAGGTAGGTAGGAAAAAAGGTACAGTAGGAATGCAGGTAGGAAGAAAGGTACAGTAGGAAAGTAGGTAGGTAGAAAGGTACAGTAGGAAGTTAGGTAGGAAGAAAGATAGAATATGAAGGTAGGTAGGAAGAAAGGTACAGTAGGAAGGTAGTTTGGAATATGGGTAGAGTAGGAGGGTAGGTAGGTAGAGAGGTACAGTAGGAAGGTAGGTAGGAAGAAAGGTACAGTAGGAAGGAAGGTAGGTAGAACGGTACAGTAGGATGGTAGGTATAAGGGAGGTAGGTAGAAAGGTACAGTAGGAAGGAAGGTATGTAGAAAGGTACATTAGATAGGTAGTTAGGAAGAAAGGTACAGTAGGAAGGTAGGTAGGAAGAGGTAAGTAGAAGGTAGTTAGGAATTAAGGTACAGTAGGATGGTTCGTATGAAGGAAGGTTAGGTAGAAAGGTACAGTAGGATGTTAGGTATGAAGGAAGTAGGTAGAAAGGTATCAGTATGAATGGTAGCAGAAAGGTACAGTAGAATGTTATATAGAAATACAGGGAGGTAGGTAGAGAGGTACAGTAGGAAGTAGGTAAAAGAAAGGTACAGTTGGAAGGAAGGTAGTGTAGAAAGGTACAGTGGACATTAGCAAGGTAGCCCGAAGGTACATAGGAGGTAGTAGGTAGAAAGGTACAGTAGGAAGGTAGGTAGGAAGGAAGGTACAGGTAGGAAGGTAGGTAGGAGAATGTACATTTGGAAGGTTGGTAGTAGAAGAAAGGTACAGTAGGAAGGTAGGTAGGTAGGTAGGAAGGGTAGGTAGGTAGAAAGGTACAGTAGTAAAGTAGGTAGTACGAAAGGTACAGTAGAAGGGTAGGTAGAAGAAAGGTACAGTAGGAAGGTAGGTTGGTAGAAAGGTACTGTACGAAGGAAGGTTGGTAGAAAGTACAGTAGGAAGTGTAGGTAGGAAAGGTACAGTAGGAGTAGATAAGAAGTATGGTAGGAGGTTGGTTAGTAGAAGCTACAGTAGGGATGTGTAGGTAGAATACAGTAGGAGGGTAGGTAGAAGAAAGGTACAGTAGGAAGTAGATAGGAAGAAATTACAATAGGAAGGTAGGTAGGAAGAAAGGTAAGTAGGAAGGTAGTTAGGAGAAACTACGTAGGAATGTAGGTAGGATAAAGGTGCAGTAGAAGGTAGTAGAAGAAATTACAATAGGAAGTAAGTAGGAAGATAGGTACAGTAGGAAGGTTGGTTGGTAGCAGGTCCAGTAGGAAGGTAGGTAGGAAGAACGGTACAGTAGGAAAGGTAGTTCTGTATGTACCGTAGGTAAGTAGGTAGGATGAAAGGTACGTGGAGGTAGGTAGTGAAGACAGGTACAGTAGGAAGGTAGGTGGTAGAAGACAGTAAAGGAAAGGTTGGTAGAAAGGTACAGTAGGAAGGTAGGTAGGAAGAAAGGTTCAGTAGGAAGGTAGGTAGGAGAAAGGTACAGTGGAAGGTAGGTAGGTCGAAGGTACAGTGGAAGGTAGGAAGGAGAAAGGTACAGTAGGAAGGTAGGTAGGAAGGTACAGTAGGATGGTAGGTAGAAAGGTACAGTAGGAAGGTAGGTAGGTTGAAAGGTACAGTAGGGAGGTAGGTAGGAAAAAAGGTACAGTAGGAATGCAGGTAGGAAGAAAGGTACAGTAGGAAAGTAGGTAGGTAGAAAGGTACAGTAGGAAGTTAGGTAGGAAGAAAGATAGAATATGAAGGTAGGTAGGAAGAAAGGTACAGTAGGAAGGTAGTTTGGAATATGGGTAGAGTAGGAGGGTAGGTAGGTAGAGAGGTACAGTAGGAAGGTAAGTAGGTAGGAAGAAAGGTAAATAGGAAGGTAGTTAGGAATTAAGGTACAGTAGGATGGTATGTATGAAGGAAGGTAGGTAGAACGGTACAGTAGGATGGTAGGTATAAGGGAGGTAGGTAGAAAGGTACAGTAGGAAGGAAGGTATGTAGAAAGGTACATTAGATAGGTAGTTAGGAAGAGTATGAAGGGGTAGGTAGAGAAAGGTACAGTAGTAAGTAGGTAGTACGAAAGGTACAGTAGAAGGGTAGGTAGAAGAAAGGTACAGTAGAAGGTAGGTTGGTAGAAAGGTACTGTACGAAGGAAGGTTGGTAGAAAGTTACAGTAGGAATGTAGGTAGGAAAGGTACAGTAGGAGTAGATAAGAAGGTATGGTAGGAGGGTTGGTTAGTAGAAAGCTACAGTAGGGATAGTGTAGGTAGAATACAGTGGAGGGTAGGTAGAAGAAAGGTAACAGTAGGAAGGTAGATAGGAAGAAATTACAATAGGAAGGTAGGTAGGAAGAAAGGTAAGTAGGAAGGTAGTTAGGAGAAACTACGTAGGAATGTAGGTAGGATAAAGGTGCAGTAGAAGGTAGTAGAAGAAATTACAATAGGAAGTAAGTAGGAAGATGGTACAGTAGGAAGGTTGGTTGGTAGCAGGTCCAGTAGGAAGGTAGTAGGAAGAACGGTACAGTAGGAAAGGTAGTTTGTCAGTACGTGGTAAGTTAGGTAGGATGAAAGGTACGTGGAGGTAGGTATGAAGACCAGGTACGTAGGAAGGTAGGTGGTAGAAGATCAGTAAAGGAAAGGTGGTAGAAAGGTACAGTAGGAAGGTAGGTAGGAAGAAAGGTTCAGTAGGAAGTAGGTAGGAGAAAGGTACAGTAGGAAGGTAGGTAGGTAGCAAGGTACCAGTGGAAGGTAGGAAGGAGAAAAGGTACAGTAGGAAGGTAGGTAGGAAGTAGGAAGGTAGGTAAGCAGAAATGTACAGTAAGAGGTAGGTAGGAAGAAAGTAGGTAGGTAGGTAGAAAGGTACAGAAGAAAGGTAGGTAGGAAGAAAGGTACAGTAAGAAGGTAGGTAGGAAGAAAGGTACAGTAGGAAGGTTGGTTGGTAGCAAGGTCCAGTAGGAAGGTAGGTAGGAAGAAAGGTACAATAGGAAGGTAGGTAGGAAGAAAGGTATAGAAGGAAGGTAGGTAGGTAGAAAGGTACAGTAGGAAGGTAGGTAAGCAGAAATGTACAGTAAGAAGGTAGGTAGGAAGAAAGGTAAAGTAGGTAGGTAGGTAGGTAGGTAGAAATGTACAGAAGAAAGGTAGGTAGGAAGAAAGGTACAGTAAGAAGGTAGGTAGGAAGAAAGGTACAGTAGGAAGGTAAGTAGAAAGATAGTATGAAGGTAGTTAGGTACAAAGGTAGGAAGAAAGATACACTTCGAAGGTAGGTAGGTAAAAAAGGTACAGTAGGAATCTAGGTAGGAATAAATGTACATTAGGAAGGTAGTTAGGAAGAAAGGTTAAGTAGGAAGGTAGGTAGGAAGAAAGGTACAATAAGTAGGTAGTTAGGTATGTAGAAAGGTACAGTAGGATGGTAGGTAGAAAGGTACAGTAGGAAGGTAGGTAGGTAGGAAGGAAGGTATGTAGAAAGGTACATTAGATAGGTAGTTAGGAAGAAAGGTACAGTAGGAAGGTAGGTAGGAAGAAAGGTAAAGTAGGAAGGTAGTTAGGAATTAAGGTACAGTAGGATGGTTTGTATGAAGGAAGGTAGGAAGAAAGGTACAGTAGGAAGGTAGGTAGGTAGAGAGGTACAGTAGGAAGGTAGGTAGAAAGAAAGGTACAGTTGGAAGGAAGGTAGGTAGGAAAGTACAGTAGGAAGGTAGGTAGGTAGAAAGGTACAGTAGGAAGGTAGGTAGGAAGAAAGGTACAATAGGAAGGTAGGTAGGAAGAAAGCTACAGTAGGAAGGTAGGTAGGAATAAAGGTGCAGTTGGAAGGTAGGTAGGAATAAAGGTGCAGTTGGAAGGTAGGTAGGTAGAACCTTTCTACCTACCTTCCTTCTACTGTATCTTTCTACCTAACTACCTTCACTACTGTACACCTTTCTCCTAAATACCTTCCGACTGTACCTTTCATCCTACCTGACCTTCCTACTGTACCATTCTCCCAACTACCTTCCTACTGTACCTGTCTTCCTAACTACCTACCTACTGTACCTTTCTTCTACCTACTTCCTACTGTACCTTTCTACCTACTACCTTTCTACTGTATCTTTCTTCCTACCTACCTTCTACTGTACACTTTCTACCAACTACCGTCCTTCTGTACCTTTCTTCTAAATACATTCCTACTATACCTTCCTACGTACCTTCCACTAACCTTCCTACGTACATTCCTACTTGCCTTTCATCTAACTAGCTTCCTACTGTACCTTTATACCTAACTACCTTCCTAATGTACCTTTCTTCCTAACCTCCTACTGTACCTGTCTTCCTAACACGACCTCCCTCTGTACTTTCTTACTAACTCTCTCCTACTGTACCTTCCTCCTAACTACCTTCCTACTGTACCTTTCTTACTACACTTTCTACTGTACCTTCCAACCCTTCCTATCTACTCTACCTTCAACTATACCTTCTAACTATAACTTCCTACTGTACCTTTTTCCTACCTACCTACCTCCTGTACATCTCTCCTACTTTACTACTGTACCTTTCTTCCTACCTACTTCCTAGGTACCTTCTAACCTACCCCATTCCTACTGGACCTTGCTACCAACCAACCTTCCTACTGTACCTCTCTTCCTACCTACCTTCTTACTATACCTTTTCCTACCCACCTTCCTACTGTAGCTTTCTACTAACCAACCTTAATACCATACCTTTCTTCCTACCTACCTTCCTACTGTACCTTTCTACCTACCTACTCATTCCTACCTGACGCCCTACTGCTACACCAACCCTATTTACCTTTATTCCTACCTACCTTCCTAATGTACCTTTCTTCCTACCTACCTTCCTACTGTACGTTTCTACCTACCTACCTTCCACTGGACCTTCTCACACCAACCCTAGTTTACCTTTATTCCACCTACCTCCTATGTACCTTTCTTCCTACCAACCTTCCATGTACTTGTTTCTACCCTCCCTACCTTCCTACTGTAGCTTTCTACTAACCACCTTCCACCATACCTTTTTCCTACTGTACCTTTCCACCAACCTTCCTTCCTACTGTACCTTTCTTCCTACCTACTTTACTACTGTACCTTCTTCCTACCCTACCTTCCCTACTGTACTTTTCTTCCTACCTACTTTACTACTGTACCTTTTTACATATCTACCTTCCTACTGTACTTCTTCCTACCTCTCATACTGTACCTTTCTCCTACCTACCATCCTACTGAACCTTCTTTCTACACTTACCTTCTACTGTACCTTTCTACCTACTCTCCTACTGACCTTCTACCAACTACCTTCCTACTGTACCTTTATATCTAACTACATTCCTACTGTACCTTTATACCAACTACCTTTCTACTGTACCTTTCATCCTAACTACCTTCCTACTGTACCTGTCTTCCTAACTAAGTACCTTCGTACTGTACCTTTCTTCCTAACTACCTTCCTACTGTACCTTTCTACTGACTACCTCCCTACTGTACCTCTTCCTAACTACCTTGCTACTGTACCTTTCTTCTCACTACCTTCCTACTGTACCTCTTCCTACTACTTCCTACTGTACCTGTCTTCCTACTACCTTCCTACTTTCCTTTCTTCCTAACTACCTTCCTACTGTACCTTTCTCCAACTACTTCCTACTGTCCTGCTTCCTAACTACCTTCCTACTGTACCTTTCTTTCTACCTACCTTCCTACTGTACCTTTCTTCCAACACCTTCCTAATGTACGTTTCTTCTAACGCTTCCTACTGTGCATACAACTAAACCCCAACTACTCTACGTACCTTTCTTCCTAACTACCTTCCTACTGTACCTGTCTTCCTAACTACCTTCCTACTGTACCTTTATACCTAACTACCTTCCTACTCTACCTTTCTTCCTAACTACCTTCCTACTGTACCTGTCCCTAACTACCTTCCTACTGTACCTTTATACCTAACTACCTTCCTACTCTACCTTCTTCCTAACTGCCTTCCTACTGTACCATTCTTCCCAACTACCTTCCTACTGTACCTGTCTTCCTAACTACCTTTGTTTTTTCCTACTGTACCTTTCTTCTAACTACCTTCCTACTGTACCTTTCTTCCTAACTACCTTCCTACTGTACCTGTCTTCCTAACTACCTTCCTACTGTACCTTTTCTTTCTACCTACCTTTCTACTGTACCTTCTTCCTAACTACCTTCCTAATGTACGTTTCTTCTTAACTGCCTTCCTACTGTGCATAACAACTAAACCTTCCTACCTACTTTCCTACTGTACCTTTCTACCTACAAACATTCCGCTATACCTTCCTACGAACCTTCCAACTATACCTTCCTACGTATCTTCCTACTGTCCCTTTCTTCCTAACTACCTTTCTACTGACCTTCCAACTATACCTTTCTATCTACTCTACCTTCTTACTGTACATTCCTACCTACCTCACTGTACAATTCTCCTAACTACCTTCTTAGTGTACCTTTCTTCCTACCTTCCTACGGTCCCTTTCCTTCCTCTAACTACCTTCTTACTGTACCTTCCAACCATACCTTCCTACCTACCTACCTTCCTGTACCTTCCTACCGTACCTTTCTTCCTAACTATCTTCCTACTGTACATTTCCTCCTACTGTATCTTTTTTACTTAACTACCTTCCAACTGTACTTTCTTCCTAACTACCTTCCTACTGTCTACCATCCTTCTGTACCTTCCAACTATATATGTTTACCTACCTACTACTGTACCTTTCTTCCACCTCCTACTGTCCCTTCTACCTACCTTCTTACTGTACCTTTCTTCTTAAACCTTCCTAATGTTCCTTTCAACTAACCTTCCTACCTACTTCCTAGTGTACCTTTCACCTAACTACCGTCCTAAGTATCTTCTTCCTACCTACCTTCCTACCATATGTTTCTACCTAACACCTTCCTAACTGCATCTTTCTTCTTGAACTACCTTACCTTACTGTACTCTTCACCTACCCCTCACTACTCTCTAACCTCCTCCCTACCTTCCTACTGTACCTTTCTTCCTTACTACCTTCCTACTGTACATTTCTTCCTACCTTCCTACTGTAATTCCTCCTAACTACACACACCATCCTTCTGTACCTCCCACTATATATTCTAACTACCTTCCTACTGTACCTTTCCTCCTAACTACCTACCATCCTTCTGTACTTCCACAACTATACCTTTCTACCTACCTTCCAACTATACCTTTCCACCTACTTCTACTGTACCTCTCTACTATACCTTCCTACCTACCTGCCTACTGTACCTTTCTACTGAACCTTCCTTCCTACCTACCATCCTTCTGTACCATCCACTATATCTTCCTACCTACCTGCCTACTGTACCTTTCTACTGAACCTTCCTTCCTACCTTTCAATTTTACTTTCTATCTACTACTAACCTTCCCTCTGTACTTTCCTACTGTACCTCTTCGCTACCTTCCTACCATCCTTCTGTACCATCTAACTATCCTTTCTTCCTACCCTCCTACTGACCTTTCTTCTGTACCTTGCTTTTTACCTTTCTACCTACCTTTCCTCTGTACCTTCCTACTGACAATCTTACCTACCTTCCTACTGTACAGTCCTACCTACCTTCCTACTGTACCACCCTTCTGTACGATACCTTCCTATTGTACCTTCCTGTCTGCCTTTTCACTGTATCTTGCCACATACCTTCCCTCTGTACCTTACTACTGTACATTTGTACCTACCTTCCTACTGTTCTTCCGTTCTGTACCTTCCCAATGTACATTCCTACCTACCTCCTACCTACTGTACTTCCTACTATACCTTCCTACCTACCTCCCTACTGTACCTTCCTATTTACCCATACCTACCTTAATTCTGTACCTTTTATCTACCTTCCCTTTGTACCTCCCTACTGTACATTCTACTTACATTCCTACTGTACATTCCTTCTGTACCATCCTTCCTATTGTACCTTCCACAGACCTTTCTACTGTACTTTATACCACCTTCCTCCTGTACCTTCCTGCTGTCAATTTTACTCTTCATTCCTTCTGTACCCTCCTACCTACCTTCCTACTGTACCTTCCTACCTACCTTCCTTCGGTACCTTTTAACAGTAAATTCATACTGTATCTTCCTACTATACCTTCCTACAACTTTTTACTGTACCTTCTTACCTACCTTTCTTCAATACCTTCCTACTGTACATTCCTGCCTACTTTCCCACGTACTTTTCTACTGTACCTTCCTACTACTACACTCCTGCCTACCATCCTACTGTACTTTCCATCCTATCTTCCCTACTACTGTACCTTAGTACCTAAATTCTTACTCTACCTTTCAGCCCTACCTTCCTGCTTGTACCTTCCTACCTACCTCCTTTTGACCTTCCTACTGTACCTTGCCACCATAATTTATTGCAAATTTTTAGGAAAACTAATAAAAATCGTACCAAAAATTATTTGTTAGGAGAAAAAAAGTTTAATTGAGCCCCACTTAAGCTGGCCATACACAGGCAGATGATCAGACTTCCAATCTACTTCAGTGATCAAAAATTAGATCAGAAGAAAAGCTCAAAGACTCCTAACTTGAGGCTCTGATCTTTCAGCCAATTTCTACTTGAAACTGCAGAGAGAAGCTCGACCAAGCCATATACATACAATACAAGGATTGTGGAAGAAGACTGGGGTTACCTTGACATGGTTGGAAGGCTTTTCATTCATGTGATCACAGTAATGTATACTAAAACCCCTTTGTTTAAAGTATGCCAGTTTGAGAAATATGATATTGTATGGGGCCTAAACGTATGTTTGTTTCTATGTTTGACCAGATCAGTAGCACTTCCTCTAAATGTAGTTGTAAATTATCCTAATTGCAGTGCTTCCACAATTCTTGTATTGTATGTATCTATTGGGAAGCTTGGTCAATTGCACCCCTAACATGCCCCTTTTATGGGAGGTCCTATGCCTTTATATAAAGCACTGGATGGATGGCCTCTTCCCTGATTTTAAAAAGCCAAAGGGCTGGGGGGAAGTGAGAAAGCCTGTTATATGGATCCAGTGCACAACTATGAGAAATGCAAAAGTTTGCTAATGGTAATTGAAGTAAAAAATGTTAGATGTTAGGATCTTCCAGACTGGGGTTACCTTGACGTGGTTGTAAGGCTTTTCATTCATGTGATCACAGTAATGTATACTAAACCCCTTTTTTAAGTATGCCAGTGTGCAGATAATATGATTTTGTATGGGGCCTAGGAATGTGCTTGAATATATATATATATATAATATATTATATTATATATATTTATATATATATTTATATATATATATATATTATACATTAATCCCATATGTAGCAGGGGTCTCAGAGAATTAGAAGAATTATTTTCAAAAAACACCGTATCCCTGTCTGCTTTAAACCGAACAACACACAGCAGCAGCAATTGGTACACCAAAAAACCAATACCGAAACACAGGAAAGCAACATCATATACGCAGTGCAGTGCAGTGAAGAATGCTCTGATTTGTAGTGGGGGAGATCAAATAGCAACTGCACCATCGTATGGCCCACACACAAGAGCCAATTCCTCGGGTCAGGACTCAGCCGTGTGCTGCATCTTAAGGATAAGGACATACCTTTGAAGATTGTAATGTTAACATATTGGCAAAGGAACGTGACTGGTTCAAGAAAGGTGTCAAGGAGGCCATTTATGTGAAAATAAAGAACCAAGCCTAATAGAGGTGAGGGGTTTGACACCAACTGTCTGCAATGTATAATGCTGTTTTGACACCTTACGCTGTGCATCCTATAACACCTCTTAGCCACTATGCAATCACGCCCTTAACACCTGGCTGTGATATGCTAATTGGGATTTTCCAGGGTACATAATTGCCACAATTCTGTACAAGTTATTCTGAATTGAGAAAGCCAGTCGGATGACTAAGCGAAATGTCTTCAAGAACTAAACTTCAAGTCCGTTTGATCTAATGAATACAACAGATGTGTTTCATACATTATTACATTCTTTCTCCTTTTTTTGCATTCTATAATAACATATAATTGTGTTAAGTTGGATCTTTTTCCTTCTCACCAAGATCTCCAAGCTCTCTAGGCTGGGTACACACGGGCAGATATTTTGGCCCAATCGACTTATACTTCCGTGTATCAGTGGGTTGGCTGAAAAATCTGTGCTTCTTTAGTCGCAGCCACTACCGAAGTCTGATCGGACAAACGGGCGATCGGACATGCACTATTGCCACAATCGGCAGACATTTTATCCTGGCCAAGTGCTCGCTCATAGCGAACGCTCAGTCGAACGAAATAGTCCCCTCGAGTGTACCAGCCTTACAAGCACATGCTCTGAATTGGCGGGGAAACGCCTTCAATCATTGGCTGCAATGTCAATGGTCACATCCATGATGTGGGTTTTTCTGATCTGTTTTAGTTCTATAATGTAGAAGAAACAAGTTTATAACACTAAATTATATATATCTTTTCAATGTGGCTTGTGTAAAAGAGGTTTCAGGCGTTCCTTTGCTGTAGGCTTAGTACATATGGTTAGATGTATTGGTTGACTAATTTTCTGCTTATGTGTGCACACCCATAATCTACAGCAACCAATCAGATTTACCTTTTTACTGGTCTTCTGCAGTTAGGTGGGTAACACAAGGGCATTTGTCCTGATCAAGTGTTCGCTAGTAGTGTATGCTCTGCCAGGACAAATGACTGTTGGTCACGGCAATAGGACTGCACAATTTGATTTTGTAATTTTTACATAAAAGGGCATCTGTGCTATTTATGGTATACCGAGGTTTTCAGGCTTTAAAAAAGTCTGAAAATCTTACCAAGGTTTACTCGAGTCAATCTTTCTCCTACCTTGTCTGGTGTCCGCGCGATCCGCATCTTCAGTGCGCTTCCGGATGACGTCACTACTCTGTGCCTCTCACTTTGCGGCACCGAGTAGTGACATCATCCTGAAGCGCAGAGGATGTGGAGCGAGGAGCGAGGAGCGACGGCCGCCAGACAGGTAGGAGAATACCACAGGGACACCAGGGCACACAATACTTAGAAATAAGAAAACCTTCTTATTTGTGCATACTGTATGCACAATAAAGGAGGATTTACCCCTATTTGCAAGTATTTGCCACTTAAGATGTTTGAAAACTACAACTCCCAGCATAAAGCATGCTGGGAGTTGTAGTTCCAAAACTCTTAAGTGGCAAATACTAGTAGTGGTTACACCCCGGTTTATACTCGAGTCAGTCTATTTTTCCCCCTTTTTTAGGTAAAACTAGGTACCTCGTTTATACTCGGAACGGTTTATACTTGAGTATATACAGTATATAAAAATATAATACAAATACATTTTCAAATTATAATCTTCCTGTGCATGTTAAAGATTGCCAATTTTTAGAAATCACTACATAGCTATTTGCTTCATTAATCTGACTGGTTGGAAAATGTTATTGTTTTCTGAGTATGTATGTATGTATGTATGGTTATTTCAACAAAACTGTACCACAATTGTGGCAGGTAATAATGATATATGCTTGGACAGAGATACCCATGTATCTATTAGTGTTTACTATATGTTATAGCTTTCTATAAACTACACCTAAGCACATAAAAAGTGTATACCCCAAGATCTCTAATGTAAGATGGAGCCAAGGAATGAGGCTCCCAAGGGATGAGTTTCCCAAGGTACAGTACACACTCTATCCAGTCACAAAATACATTGTATAAATATGGACCAGCTATAAAAACAAATCAGCTATAACCAACTATAAAAAAGAAATCTATATACAGTCAACATACTGTAGATGTTGTTCTTCTATATTCCGATCTGATATTTTATCTTTATAAACTACAGCCTACCATCCTTGCCTAATACACAGTAGGTGTTGGTTATGAGAATCTGACTTTATTGTGCTTGTGACCTCCATTGCATTTTAATCCAAAAAAGCCATTTTTAAGACTAGTTCCTGACCATGTCCCAATCTGAAATCATATGATACTCCTAGAATAAAGCTAATTATACTGATTGGATTTCCGATCGAGTTTAAAGATTGGAAATCGATCGGCAGAACCACTCAAAGCCTCCAGCATGAGGCTCCGATCTTTCCTCAGGTTGAGGAAAGATGCAGACTGAAGATGAGTTTGTGTGTTACATTTTCCACCTGCCAATCTTTGCTTTTCTGATAAACCCTGACTTATTGAGCAGACGATTAGAAAATCTTTTGGGAATTCTTCGATTTTTCGAGCAATCCGTTTTAAATTCGATAGGATCAGTCAAAAATCAATCTGGTCTATGGGGTGTCCTAAGAGAAAAAGATGATCTATAACGCTGGCCATACACTGTTATGATATTAAATCTTGACATACAATCATCAAATCATTTAATATTAGTCTGTATCATCGAAATTAACAGCCAATATTTTTGCAAAGCTTGTGGGCCCGGACATTCATTTTTAAATCAAAAGGCTTGCGACGATTGATTTGATTGATTTAATAAGTCTTCCTGTGTAGCTAGACTGGGCAACATTTGAAAATCATCAGAAGGAACAATGGGATAATTTCCACCACTTGAATAGTGAATACTCACTTCCACTTGTAGGTTACAAGTTCAAATTCACACTCTGCCTTAATACTTGATAGGAAATAACTTATAAGATTACATTTGTTATTTGTGGGGGGAAAGAGATTGTTAAAAAAAATGTGTACACTGTTAAATCTCTCTTCTGTGTCTAAAAGGCAGAATATACCGTAACATAATGTGTGCATAAAAAAGCAGGTCTCAGTGCTGTGATGTGATTTTTTTCTTAGGTTCTAGGGTGAAAGGCTCCAGCTTCCTTATTTACTTCTACACTTAGACATCAACCAAAACAAAGGCTGGATTATGGAAGCTGGCCCCTAGTACCCACATTATTTTCATAAATCAACCAACAGCCACAAAAGGCAGAGGTGAGCTTGTTGTATCTTGGTGGTGTGCTCTGTCTTTTGGGACAATGTTATCTACTGACTTAGTTCTCCTTAAAGGATCTACTTCATGCTAATATCTGACATGATAATGGCTTTGAAGAAAGCATTTGGGCAATAGAAGTCGCACATGTGTTTTGAGGACCTCTGTGGTTATGTTTGTTTTGGAGTGATCCATCCAAACAGAACCTAAAGAGGCCATGAAGTAGAATAGTCACATATGTTCTGAGATAGTTATCAGTGATACAAACAAGATATTTGTATTTTATACAGTAGTCAGCAATAAGATGCTGAGATGTACAGTGTCCAAATGAAGGTTCTCATTTATCCAGGCCATGGTATACCTGTGGTTATCAGTTAAATCAACTGGACTTGAAATTTAGTTCTTGAAGACTAAGATATTCTTCAAAGTATGTCCTTTTTTCTTAAAATTCAGGTATACACTGAGTCCTGACCCAAGGAATTTGCTCTTCTGTGCTAGGCTAAATGTTGGTGCAGCTGCTGTTAGTCTCCCCCACATACACATCAGAGCACTCTTCACTGCACTGCACTGTGTATATGATGTTGCTCTTTTGTGTTTTGGTATTGGGTAGTTTGGATCCACTAGTTGCACCTCAGTGCGTTATTGGGTTTAAAGCAGACAGGGATATTATCAGGGTTATCCAATAAAAGTGCTAATTTTGGCCAACTAATCAGATGTTAGCTTTCAAACATTAAATAATATCTGATTGGTGGGGGCAAAATTAGCACCATTTTTAACAATAAGAACTTTTATGGAATCTAACGAATGTCCTTGAAAATCCTTCTTAATTTCTATGACATTACTGCTACATATGGGGTGACCATGCTCTTTCTCCTGTGTAGCTTCCCCTTCACCGGTAGTATATTTTCTTTCCTTTATCCAGTTTTGACAGAGGCCCAGTCCAGATATCCACAAGTTTAATGGCGCCTCTGAGTTGATTCATTTTCTTAGCCTTCGCCTCTATGCTTCAATTTTTCAATCTCCCTGACTTTTTATCAAGCACCTTAGTAAGCTGATCTATCTTAGTAAAGATATCTATTCAGGCTGATCTACCTAAAGATGCCCATACACTAGTAATTTACCTGCAAAATCCCCTGAACCCGTATACCTGATCAACTTTAGACCGATGGTGAACTTCATTCTAACATCACTAACCATTTAGCAGATAAACTTGAACGTTGATCAGACATCTTCATAACAAATGTTAATTGGCTTTTAAATCTAAATAGTGCATGGCCAGCATTAGTTAAGATTTCTATACAGCCTGATCTAGCTCAGTAAATATATATATCCAGCCTGATCTTTCTAGTATATATATTTATCTAATCTGATGTACCTTAGTAAAGATATCTTCTAGGCTGATCTACCTAGTAAAGATATCTATCCAAGCTGATCTAGCCTGAAAATCACTCCTGGTTCCAGTGCATTAATCAACCAAGAAATTCTTCATTGGTTTTTAGACAACTTCCTAATGGTGAACAGACACAGATGGCTTCTTAACCTTTACAAAAGGTTTTCTGATTTATGTGTATATGTTTGTTTTACTCTACTACTTGTGAAGATATAAGTATGACAGCTGTGTTTGTACTCATACACAGAGTAAAGCATTTTTAGATAGATTTTTTATTAACAAAAAATATTACAATTCACTGGAACATAACTAACTAAGTTTCTATATAAAGACCACAAAGTGAATGGAGGCTGGAGAATGTATAAAAACATTTGTGTATCCATTATATATTTGCCAAAATTGTTAAACCCCAATAAAAAAAACAAAATAAAAACAAATGTAACATATTGTGTTTCCTTGTAATATTCATTTTCAAAAACATGTATTGCCATAACATAAAATAACATCTTACAATATAAATTGCCCATTAGATAAATCTACTCTTATGGATATTCCAACCTGTTTGTAAGATACAAGTCAAGATTTTAAAAATCAGCTTTTGGGGAAAATTGTTACAACACAGACCCAGTTTCCTGTGGTTACATTAGGATAATTATTTTAATCTACTTAGAAAATTTTCATTTATGCAAATTTCTTTTTGCTGTTTTTGACAACTTGTAAACCCAAATTTAAACATATTGCTTGACTAAAGCAGATGCACAAGCTATGCTAAGAAAAGTGACTTTCTATTCCAGGGTACATCACATTTATTCAACACTAAATTAACAGTTTTCATTGGTCTCCTAGTGCTTTTCTTGTCTAAAATATTTTGTATATCTCCAGGACACATACATTCCACTAGGAAAAGCCCATTGTAGGCTTGTAAGTCTGTCATCACTGAAAGTGGATTTGTGTGCTATAATGTCTACTTTGAGTTAGCCTGCAAACAGAATATTAGTACACCCAGTTTCACTAAAATTTTCAGGAATAATATCTGCCCAGATGTCTAAGTAAATGTGTTAAAATGTCATGCCTTAACAGAACTACAATTCTTACTAATTATCACTGTCCATTTTTGATGACTTTTCCCTTCTTCTTATGTATCAATACGAATCATTAACATGTCAAGTGCCTTATAATCATAAACATTTTGCTGCATGCGTTTTGTTAGTTGGATACTGTATGCTGTGTGCATTTTTGACTGTTGGACGTGGTACTGTTGGCACAGTGGGAAATTCCTTTTCCCTGTGCTGCCTCCAATGATTACTAGTCTTACTCGACCTCATATAGGCAGAATTTTCAGAAAAGTCAGGAAGAGGGTTATTGAACTTACGGTAAGCAAAACATTGAAATTGAACACTGAATTGAAATTTGCACCAACATACTTATATTATTCATTTATAGATTAAGATGAGGCAATGTTTTTTCTTCATTTAAATGTATTTTTTCCTTATCCTTCTATTATCTGACTCTTATCGGGAAGCTCTCTGACGCCTCCACTTCTGTACATTTCCAAATGTCCAAAATAGGTAGCTTTAAATTTTAATAAAAATGGTATTTTCATATTAGCTGCTACTTTATAGCTTTTAAAATCAAGGATGGCAGCTAAATATGTTAACACAATTTCTTAGATCATTTATTCCAGATTGTTTAATGCCTGCAAAACTTTTGAAATGTGAGTTTGTTCATCTCTCTTCTAAGAATGCATTTCTTATATACTGCCTTCAGGAAAGGCTTAAAATGTTTGACAAGCTGTTGATTACATCAGACATTCCTTTTTGACTTTTAGATCACTCCGTTTACCTAGATCTCATTGAAATAAAACATTGTTTTACTTTGATGATGGGCATCTATTTCATGCTATGATTATTGCATTATTTTCTAGGGGGGGAAACACATTATTTCTATATAACTAATTACAAAATGTACCAAAGCTAATGTTCAGTATCTTTTTGTGATGGGAATGTATCACAGGTAAGCAGTTAAGCATATCATTCACATTTTTTAGAGAGATTGTTATTACTCTCCATCTGGACTGTTGCTCAGATTTTGTTTTTAATGAATTGTCTTTGTAAATTGCATTTTAATGGACAATGGCAAGAGTCTCCATATTTGGAAGATTTTTATGCATAGAAGTTAACTGTGAGAAGACATTAGCCACTTGGCTAGAATTGTAGTCTGAGTACATTATCTTCTAGATGAACGTCAAAATCTATTCCTGGACCTTCAAGACTGGGTGACTTTGGTAAATTCTGTATTTCATAACATAAAGTCGGGTTCTGGCAAACTCTCCAAGTCACTCAAACTCATACCAGGCCCACCTTAACACAATTCACTCTTGAATTATAACTAAACTTAATTTTTTTAATCCTAAAATGAAAGCTTTTATCCCCAGAAACTGTACAGTTATTCTCTAGTAAGTTGCTTAAGGCTACGTTCACCTAGAAACGGAGCAAAACGGACCACAATGGACAGTCCATTTTTTTTATCTGTTTTTAGCACTCCATTTTTCCTATATTTTAATCAAAACGCGTCCGTTTCTGACAATGCATGCAGCATGAAGAACGTTTTTTTTTACGGACTGGGTCAATCCGATCCGTTAAAAAAACGGACCAAAATGCGCGGACAGAAACTGATCTACTGTGAACGAACCCTAAGTAGATGTAAGAAGTAGATGTGTAACTAAGGAGGCTCCCATGTTGTTGCCAGTAAAACCCACGCCCATGAAGTCATCAAAGAGCCACACCCCATGACCCCAGTATATCACTGTCTCTATGCAGTGTTTTCTATATAGATGTCTACACACCAATATGTACCTGATAAGACATTGAAAGCTGCTTGTTACCTTCCAGTTTATTTACCAAGTAGGTAGTCACTGGAAAATAAACTGCAGGGTAACAAGCAGCTTTCAGAGTCCTATCAGGGACTTCCATATTGGTGTGGTGAGATATTTGACATTTTATTATTATTATTATTATTATTATTTATTTTTATTATTTTTATGCTGTTTGCTAACAAAAGAAAAAAACTTTTAAATGTACCTGATTTTACTGCTTATTCAGTGGCAGCACAACTGGTAATGAACTAGTTTTAGAAACACACAATCTAAAAGGTCACAAGTTCAAGGTTTTCTTGTTTCCATTTGTTCTTAGTAAAAGATAAAGATTCTACATGTTACTAGTGTTTCTCTAAGAGCTCTGCTTTTAGAAAGACAGAATACAAGTTGCAGGTTCAATTCCCGGACTTGCTTTAAAGGACAACAATATTAAAAAAAATATCACCCCCATTACATGACCACACTTTAAGCAGCTGAAATCACTTACTCACATTACAACCGTGCTGCCCTCCCTTAGATATCACACACAGCAAAGGTGGGTGCTAAAAGCCGCCTCCTAGCTGGCCCAGGGCCGTGGTTAACACAACACTTGTCATTGGCTGGTGGGAATGTCTGTTACAACCTCTGTCCACCTCCTCTGCCAGTCAAACAAACCCATCCTACATAAACAAGGGTGGGTGGAGGAGTGTTTTCGGTAGAATCGGTCAAAAAATCGCCCCTGTTTTTGCCTGTTTCATTAACTAAAATCAAGAAATGTTAACATTATGACATAGAGAATAACACAAGAGTATAAAAATGTCAGATTTTATGTCCTCACAATTAGTGGCAGACAGCAATACTATTGGCAATCACCAATTTATTCTATAGCAAAACATTATTATATATACAAACTTTCCGGTCCAATCATTTGTGAATGAATGACTCCTACTGTATATATGAGGTGATAGCTAATACAGTTACCTAGTTCTGATTCTAAAACAAAGATTTAATCTCAGGTTACAGACTTTACACTTATTTGCTATTTTGAAGGAAAACTAAACTTATGTGTGGTGGATATGTATTAACCTTGAATAACTAGATTTGCCAAGATAGAAGCAGCTTCTTTTTAAAAGCCACAAAAGTCTACAGTATTGAACTAAAGGGCAACACAACTCAAAAAAGTACAACGTGTCAAATGCAATATGTACCTAAGTCATTTAGAGGATCGTTTTCTGGGAAAGTGATGTTTAGACCTTTGTTAATTCATGGCCATGTGTGCTTGGTTTATGTGTGAGTTTTCTCTCGGTAAAAATGATTTTTTCCCTAAGATAGCAACTTTAAAAATGTAAATAAACACTAACATAATTGCATTCATACAATTACCATGTTTTGAAGTATTTTTAAATAAAAGGCTCAAAGTTACAAAGGTGTGTGGCCACCATTTAGAAGTTTTTTCAAATGACAAAAAATTTTCTGACATATTTCTGGAAAATAGAAGTAACTTTTTATATTCTGTATGTTTAGAAATCCTATTACTTTTGAAACTAGATGACAGTTAAAGTTATTTATTTTTTTAATATTTTCACTGCAAATATACCCCCAAATCTGAAGACAAAACTTCTTTTCTTTTAATATGAGAGATGCACTGTATTCTCTGACTATTGGTGACCAATGCACTGGAGGTAGGTATTTTGTAGCTCATAAATGTTTTGTAAAGTGATCATATCAACACACAAGTGCCTCGTGTCCATGTTTATTTACCTAGTCAAGCATCGCCATCCCCTGCAATGTGGTTGCCCATCTCTTTTATTTATTCAGGATTCCAAAACTGCACTGAACATTTCAGTGCTGTTCAGAGGGAAAATAATAGAATAACATAGTCTCCCTTGATTCTATGCATCATATTTAAAGGTTCTGTATTTCACCTTTAATGATCGCCTTCTTAAAACATATGATTGCATTCATCAATTACAAATGCAGCAGTACAAATTTGGGCGGTCGATGTGCAACTGTGGACCTTACTTTAGGATACCAAGGATTTCGATAACGTGGGTTAATAATATGGCTCTATACCTTCATTTCTACTGAAATGTTTTTTAATTGTAGATGATGCTGCCCGCTGCTGCAACAAATCTGTGTATCTATTAAACAACTAGATCATTTTACAACAGAAATTCAATTAGAATAGTACATGGGCTGAGTCCTGACTGGTCCATGCTGGTCCATACGTTGATGCGTGCTGTTTGGTCTCCCCCATGTGAACCTGCATCTAAGGAAAGGTATCTGCATCTTAGGCTGTTTGGCCTCCCCATACGATGTATCTTAGGAAAAAGACATACCTTGTATTTAACATATTGGCAATGGAACATACTGGTTCAAGAGAGGGTTAGGTAGGAGGCCATTTGTGAAAATAAGAAACCAAGCCTGAATAGAGATGAGGGGGTTCGACCCAACTGTCTGCCATGTACAATGCTGTGTTGACACCTTACCCTGGCATTCCTAAAACACCTCTTAGCCACTATCAATCACGTCTTGCATTCAGAAGGTCCCTAACACCTGGCTTGTGATATGCTAATTGGGACTTTCCAGGGTACATAATTGCCAACAGATTCTTATACAAGTCATTCAACTGAGAAAAGCAGTCGGATGACTAGCGAAATGTCTTCAAGAATAAACTTTAAGTCCAGTTGATCCAACTGAATACAACAGATATATTTACTGAACTATTAGTCTTCCATTATGACTTTTTTGTTTTGATTTTTACAGCACTGCATCTCCAACTGGTACTACATAATAAACATATCCTCATATATTTAACCCGTTTTGTTACCGCAAATTACTGCTCCACTCTGCTGCTGGCCTGTGATCAAAACATCCATTCCTATTCAATAATACAGCCAGAGCGTAATGTTGAAAGTTGTGACAAAAAGTTTATTCACCCCTAAACACAATGGCAAAGTTTCTGGCAAGTCTTTCTCAAGCCCTTTCTTAAGCCTTCTATATAAATAAATTATACATACATACATACATGGACAAAACTAAATCTGAGAAGACTAGAAACAATGACGTAGATTAATCTGAATTTAGCTCAGGATTTCAGTTTGTATTTCAGGAGCATTTTGGATATTATGGGCAGCTATAAGCCCAACAAGTATCTCATCTAAACCTATATTCAGCATGGAGGTAAGAAACAGTACTCCTATCTCTGTTCTGCAGTCCAAGCTAGCAGGTGACATGTCAAAAAGCTGCTGGCCTGGTCTGAAAACTTTTCCCCTGCCTTTGGGCTTGACTCTCCTCCCTCTACGCTCCCATGGTAAACATATTTACACATGTGCACTTTATAAGAGAGGGAAGGAAAAAGCAAGTGGTGTAGCTGTCGCCGTTGCACAAGCAGCTTTTAGACAACTCATTGCTATGTTAGACTGAAGAATATGAGGTAGGAGTATTGTCTTCTACATCCCTTCTATATGTACAGTAATGTTTGTGGATTCTGGTAACATAACTTTTTTGGACAGATCCCTTTAAACTTTGATTAGTTGTCAACATTTACTATATCTTCTGGCAACCACGCGCATTTGCTTCTTTATAGCATTATTTTTCTAGAATCTTTAATTCCAAAACTAGGTTGCTCTATAATGTGTAAAGAGGGGAAACTGGTTTGATAATCATTGCTTTCTCTGGCATCCTCTATGATCATATACCTAAAGAACTTTCTGGGGACTGTCTTCTTTGTTCTGCTATCCTACTTCATTATTTAGTTACTTTCTACAATCCAATAGTTTCTTCTGTATCATTGACCCCTATTTAAAGATTTATAAATACCATTTATGCACTGAGTTAAAAATGCTTTCCTGAATTTAACCCAGTTTAACTTTTTTTTTTGTAACATTTTTTGTAACATAAACAGTACAGTAAAGGTCAAGGGTCAAGCTCACTATTCCCAAGCTTCCTATACTTTAAAATCTGTAATATGCTCTGTGTTGTTACTGGACTAACAAAATATTTTGTGTGAGCAGGAACTTTAACTATCGTGGACAGAAAATGCTCATGAGCAAATTTAGGTATGTGTTACCTTTTGCTGTGTGGCTATTCCACTATTCCAACCAGTGTCAGGTAATTACACCCCAAATCCAAATGACTAGTCTGTGACACAAATATACAGTTTTTGCCAGCGCATGTGGAGGATTCTCATCCTCCCCACTTGCATTTGATGGTTCTGTGTACAGTTCCACCAATATTACTTTAACTATATAATTATGGCTGCCGTTATCCCATATTTTACATTTGCCCTCAACTTTTGTTTAACATAAACATACCCCTCCCACACACAACCACACACCTTTTTTTTATTTTTTCTCATCATGTCTAATAAGAAATAACCTCTTCAATTCTTTAATTTTAGAGCTAGGCTTCTTGTGAAACATGCATTTTAGACTATTATCCTTTATTTAAACACTTTTAATGTTTACTCCCCTCCAATACTGTCTGCTAACTTTTTCTAACCCCCTCTCCTACATTATTATATAAAATAAATATAAATTTTATTATATTACTACCCCTTTATTTTTCCATACTGTGTTGTCTACCTTGGTGTATTCCCAGTATCTGCCATGCCTAGTTTAAAATCTCCCCCAAACTTACTGACACTATAACTTCCCCTTAACCAGTCATTAATAACTGTCTTGATTAATCTGGCTGTGTGCAATGAACATGTTAGATAAACAAGAACACAAAACTAGCCTTTCCTTTTTGTTTTATTATCCTGTGTAGGCAGTAAAAAATATCCCCATACCCCAGAGCCTTATTATCAAAAATCAACAATGTGGATATCTCATTATGCAGAAAGTGTCCAGTTAGAAAGTCTTGTGCGTAATGAATTAACTTTGGGCTGCCTCTCTCTTGTGCCAATGACCATACAAATGAAAATATCTCTAAAGCAAAAAAATGCAATAAAAATTTGCCAAAAGTCCCCAGTAAAGCAATTTTTTGCACATTACTGTAATATTTTTATTCTTTTAAATGTCTTTAGTCTCCTTTAACAAAACCCCAAACAGGGTCATATTTTAACTCTTAAATAAGAAACCATACAAAAAATATTACAAACCATCTATAAAATATATAACTTGACAGAACATGTAGGTGTGTAGAAAAGGGAAAATATATAATTCACTTTTCTTAAAAAAATAATGACTTGTTTCTACTGATCTAGTGTAGTACAATAGTCATATATATGAGCTTTGCTTGGTATTGACACATGTGACTATGACTTTGAGCTGACATTCACCATGGTCCAGAGGCTAATGAACTTCATACATAGAATAAAAACCGACTGATGTATTTTGCACTTTGCATGGGTTGTTGCAGAGCTCTTCATTTAATAATTCTTGGTGAATATAGAGTTTATATATATGGTAACTCTTGGATGAATATAGAGTTTATATATATGGTACTTCTTGGGTGAATATAGAGTTTTATATATGGTAACTTCGTGGTTAATATAGATATTCTAAATCATTGATAGCAGAATAAAGTAGAAAGTATAAGTATAAACTTGAAATTTGGGTTGCAATGCCTCATTTCTTAATGAAATTCAAAAAAAGTATTTTAATATTGTGTGTATGGGATCTGAAGAGTGATTTGTGGCATTGGTAGTATTTACCTGTATGCTTTGGATTCAAGACCACACATTTTTTTGGGATTTATTAATTTTGTGGTGGGGGGTGTAAATGTTTTTGTGTTGATCCAAAATCTAAGTTAAGGGTGCCTCATTAGGCTTGTGTATCTGTGTCTCTTGTGGCTTAGCTTTTTAAATTCAGGAGAAACATTTTTTTGTATGCTTGCACATGACCACCTACAAACAAGCAGCCAATTGAACAACCCACTGGCCACTTGGTCACTTGTCAGACATTGTTCATGATCAAGGAACCAATGCCTGACTGAATGCCCATAAAAGGTCAATTATTGTCCAGAAGTAAAAGTCTGACTCAAAACTATGGAAACACAAGTTATTTCTATTTATCTTCCTTTATGACTGTCTTATTTATATCAAGGACCAGAAGTTTTCTTTCCATTACTTTTAGTAATGTTCAGCTGTTAAATTTAGTATAATACCACGTGACTTACTTAAATCTTAATATGTATTCTTACTTTTACTGACTTTTTTTTATTATCCTTACTATAGTTTACCATGACTATTCTTCTACACAGAGTACCTTTGCACCCATCTTTACAGTACTTTTCCATAATTTTCCAGCTACAGTGCATTGCCATCTTCCCTTTCAGTCCTCAGCAATGCAAGTCTCTAAAATGATCCTTAATTATATCCCCCTTCCTAAATTTTAACAAACTTCATGAATATCATCACAATAATATTTGTGCATTTCTTTATAAGGAGAAATTAATAATATAATAAAGCAAAAAATACAGAATCATATTAAAGTTGACATAACCTAAATCAATGTTCAAGTGATCAATAATGAAACGAACATACTTCTGTAGGCACTTTTTTAAAAAGAGCTGTAAAATTTAACCTGTGCATTTAATTTTCAGCGACCAATCAGATTTCATCAAATGCTTTTTAACTGTAGGTAGATCAGCAAAAAAGTATTACGACTGGTTGCTGCAAATTGACAGCACATGCACTTTTTGCACTGTTTAAATTAAATAGTCTGTAAATGTTTTTTAAAAAAAACTTCAGTATAAACGCATTAACTCCTTTGAGCGGTACTTATTAAGGAAATCCCTTACAATAGAGCAACAAAATACATGTTTCTATTTATCAAACTTAAACAACTACAATATCTTGTTTATAGCCCCTAAGGGTTTTCCAGTAATCCAAGGATGTTTCTTTTAATCTTATGACTGGACAGGTCACCCCTATTAAACTAACACTCTTTCCCTGGCTGATTCGTAACCTTCACATGAAATATGAGTAGCCAAAGGTTATCAGTTCATTTAACTCATTTTGATTTCTTTCCACGAAAAGAGCATTCTCTGTACTAAATGACCCATTCAATGTTAAAAAACACAACATCCAATAAAAATTTTTTTTTATATTTTTCTGCCCACATTTTAAATTTAATTCCCTATAGAATTTTTAAAAAACCATTTAATTGGGGAAAAGGACATAAAATAAACTGTGTTAAATTGCTCTTGTACAGTACATGTCACTGATTGATGTTACTAGAAAAATAAATGAAAAAAGTGACATAGATTCTTCTCATTCCAGACCAGCTAAAAAGGGTAAATCGTAGTGCAGCATTGTAAAAACCTGCCATAAATACAAAGAGGACTGTGGTGCTAAATTCCATGGTCGTCTTAAATTACAAACCTTCAGTAAAGATAGAAAACAGTTGTGGTACTAGGGTGTGATATAATTGGGGTGGAATCATGTAGTTGTTAGGAAAATGTTACTGCTGTTTTTCTCACCTGATAATTAGAGATGGCCGAACTTTCGCAAGTTCGGGCCGTTTTCGAACTTTCAATACTATTGGAAAGTTCGAAATTCATAACAAATGGACCCCATTAAATCAATGGGAGTCAATAGTTTGAAAAGTTCTAATGAAAATACACTTAAAATATCAATGGTAACTTAATTAAAGGCTGTGGAAACCTGGGAAATGGTCTGGGGAAATGTTCAAATATCAGGACATTCGAAATCACCAGTATATTTTACTCGCAATTCGATGCTCACATATAGGCTTTAATGGACAACTTACTCGCGGATTCAATGTTCGCGCCTAGATACCATGGACATTTACTCACAGATTCGATGCTCGCGTATAGGCTTTAATTAGACTTTACTCGCGTATTCGATGTCGCGCTAGATGCCATGGACATTTTACTCGCGATTCGATTCTCGAGTATAGGTTTTATGGACACTTTCTCGCGTATTCGATGCTCGCGCCTAGATACCATGGACATTTTACTCGCAAATTCGATGCTCACGAATATGTTTTAGGACCCTTTACTCATGGATTCGATGCTCGCGTATAGGTATTAATAGGCATTTTACTACTCGCATATGCAAACGGTCGAAATCCGGTCCGGGGTAGTTAGAGAAGTCCGAATTGGTTCGAATTCGAATAGTCGGCTCGAACTTGGGTTCGAGTTCGAGTTCTAGTCCATCTCTACTGATAATAGGGGTGAAGGTTAAATGTGATGCTAGCTCTTTATCTAGTGTGTTATAAAGACTTTTTTCAAGATAATCTATGCTTCATAGGTTAATTGGGCATATGCATGCGCATAATAAGCAAATCCTGCCTGATTATCAAAAGTGATCATTAAAGAAGGTACATGTGTTTGTTGATGAAAACAACTAATTAAAGGGCAGATGTTCCCCCAGCAGGCCTTCCACAGCCTCAAGATCTCTATACTATACTAAAATCCCTGAGTTGGTATCCTTCCCAATCTCCTCAGTACTTACTTTAGAGGTGCCTGCCTTCTCTTCAAGCTCATTACAGCTGTACATGCATACAGGAGGCCACTTCGGAAGCAGTCCTTACATCTTTGATGTGACTGATGGCTGCTACCCGGAAGCACTGGGTTAAGTTGCCACCAGTAGATTGTGAAGAAAACTGCACTGTACAAGTTGTACAGTAGGGGTAAAACATGCCATTTGCGTAGACATTAGTGAGTCTGATTAGTACATTACAATGACAATAGAAGGTTTATTTTTAGTTCTAGGGTATCAGTATGTATGTAATAAAAAGATGTGTTACAATGAACCGTGAAATATGCTCTGTGAAGACAACAAAACAAAACAGTCTTTATATGTGATAAACGAGTGCTCACAAAAAACATATTTTACAAAATATTTTTGTTATGTAACAAAAATGATATTTACTCACCTTACTACCTCAAAATACCACAATATTAGCCCCTGTGTACCTAAGCCTTACATATGCCATCTGTGATATGCTCAGATTTGTGCTGTGTACCCAGCTTTATATTCATGAACTGCTGATTAAACAATTTCATTTATTGAATTCTCACCAAGATCCATCTTCACTTGCAGTTTTGCCGTAACCTCTACAAGAAACATGATGATAAAAAGGGTTCTGAGAAGATAAAAGTCCATTTTCCCCTGTACTGGATTGTATTGGTAATGATAGTATCAGCACCAATACCTTTGGCTCACAAAATGATTACTCTTTAAACCATTTGAAACAATTAAACCAATTTAATTACATTTATTTATAGGGTATGTGGTCACAATCTTGTATTACAGCAGCGCTGGGGACAAATTGCATACCTGATGTTACATGAATATATTCAAGGTTTGTTAGTAAAATTACCTCATAATTTGAATAGTTTATGGGAGATATCGTGTATAAAATATCTTGCTTGCCTTCTGAAAGGCGAATAGCGAACTTCACTGTGGTAAAGCGTATAGTGTAGTTAAATGTGCTTAGGCCTTTGTAATTATTATATTATTAAATTATTATTTATTAGGCCTTAATAAACACATTTGTACAGGGGTTGAGTGAATTTGTGTGAAAAAAGAATAGCGAAGCATGAATGCTGTATAAAGTTAAAATGTGTTGAGTAAGTGGTACCAAGATGAGAACGAAGGTGGTATTAAACAGGGCCCACCCACTATTAATAATCCATAAAATATCACTTTAATTAAACAAACCTGGGTATTGTCAAAAAATGGTGTAACAAAAATAACTTTTCAAAACAAAACTTCCAACCTCAGTACACAACGGTGACTCATACAGACAATATACCGGTTATATTCACTCATCAAATCCTACACAAATGTTAATAAACACTTGCATACTTCCTACCCACCTTCCTACTGTAGCTTTCTACTAACCAACCTTAATACCATACCTTTCTTCCTACCTACCTTCCTACTGTACCTTTCTACCTACCTAATGGTATTAAGGTTGGTTAGTAGAAAGCTACAGGAGGAAGGTGGGTAGGAAGAAAGGTATAGAGAAGGTAGGTAGGAAGAGAGGTACAGTAGGAAGGTTGGTTGGTAGCAAGGTCCAGTAGGAATGTAGGTAGGTAGAAAGGTACCTAGGAAGGTAGGTAGGAAGAAAGGTACAGTAGTAAAGTAGGAAGAGATGTACAGTAGGTAGGTAGGTAGGAAAAAGGTACAGTAGGAAGTTATAGTTAGAAGGTATAGTATGAAGGTAGAGTAGATAGGAAGGTATAGTTGGAAGGTACAGTAGAAAGGTAGTTAGTAAGAAAGGTACAGTAGGAAGGTAGTTAGGAGGAAAGGTACAGTAGGGAGGTAGTTAGTAAGAAAGGTACAGTAGGAAGGTACTGTAGTTAGGAAGACAGGTACAGTAGGAAGGTAGGAAGAAAGGTACATTAGGAAGGTAGTTAGGTATAAAGGTACAGTAGGAAGCTAGTTAAGATGAAAGGCACAGTAGGAATGTACGTAGGAAGGTATAGTTGGAAGGTACAGTAGGAAGGTATAGTAGGAATGTATTTAGGAAGAAAGGTACAAAGGACGGTAGTTAGGTAGAAGGTACAGTAGGAAGGTAGGTAGGAAGAAAGATACAGTAGAAAGGTAGTTAGGTAGAAAGGTACAGTAGGAAGTTAGGTAGGAAGAAAGGTACAGTAGGTAGGTAGTTAGGAAGACAGGTACAGTAGGAAGGTAGTTGGGAAGAATGGTACAGTAGGAAGGTAGGTAGGATGAAAGGTACAGTAGGAAGGTATTTAGGAAGAAAGGTACAGTAGGAAGGTAGTTAGGTAGAAAGATACAGTAGGAAGGAAGGTAGGTAGAAAGGTACAGTAGGAAGATAGTTAGGAAGAAAGGTACAGTAGGAAGGTAGTATGGAATAAAGGTACAGTAGAAAGGTATTTAGTAAGAAGGTACGGTAGGAAGGTAGTTAGGTAAAATGTACAGAAGGAAGTTAGTTAGGTAGAAAGGTACAGTAGGGAGGTAGTTAGGAAGAAAGGTACAGAAGGAAGGTAGTTAGGAAGAAAGGTACAGTAGAAAGGTAGTTAGGATGAAAGGTACAGTAGGAAGGTGTTAGGTATAAAGGTACAGTAGGAAGGTAGTTAGGTATAAAGGTACAGTAGGAAGGTAGTTAGGTAGAAAGGTACAGTAGGAAGGTAAGTAGAAAGAAAGGTTCAGTAGGATGGTAGGTAGGAAGAAAGGTACAGTAGGAAGGTAGGTAGGAAGAGAGGTACAGTAGGAAGGTAGATATGTAAAAAGGTACAGTAGTAAAGTAGGTAGGAAGAAAAGTAAGTAGGGAGGTAGGTAGGAAGAAAGGTACAGTAGTAAAGTAGGTAGAAGAAGAAAGGTACAGTAGGAAGGTAGGTTGGTAGAAAGGTACAGTAGGAAGGAAGGTTAGTAGAAAGGTACAGTAGGAAGGTAGGTAGGAAAAAAGGTATGGTAGGAAGGTTGGTTAGTTGAAAGCTACAGTTGTAAGGTAGGTAGGTAGAAGGAGTAGGAAGGTAGGTAGGAAGAAAGGTACAGTAGGAAGGTAGGTAGGAAGAAAGGTACAGTAGGAAGGTTGGTGGTAGCAAGGTCCAGTAGGAAGGTAGGTAGGTAGAAAGGTACAGTAGGAAGGTTGGTTAGTAGAAAGCTACAGTAGGAAGGTAGTAGGTAGAAAGGTACAGTAGGAAGGTAGGTAGGAAGAAAGGTACAGTAGGAAGGTAGGTAGGAAGAGAGGTCAAGTAGGAAGGTATGTAGGTAGAAAGGTACAGTAGGAAGGTAGGTAGGAAGAAGGTACAGAAGGAAGGTATAGTTAGAAGGTACAGTATGAAGGTAGTTAGTAAGAAAGGTACAGTAGGAAGGTAGTTAGGTAAAAAGGTACAGAAGGAAGGTAGTTAGAGTAAAGGTACAGTAGGGAGGTAGTTAGAAGAAGGTACAGTAGGAAGGTACTGTAGTTAGGAAGACAGGTACAGTAGGAAGGTAGGAAGAAAGGTACTTTAGGAAGGTAGTCAGGTATAAACGTACAGTAGGAAGTTAGTTAAGAAGAAAGACACAGTAGGAAGGTACATGGAAGGTATAGTTGGAAGGTACAGTAGGAAGGTTAGTAGGAATGATTATGAAGAAAGGTACAGAAGGATGGTAGTTAGGTAGAAAGGTACAGTAGGAAGGTAGGTAGGAAGAAAGATACAGTAGAAAAGTAGTTAGGTAGAAAGGTAGAGTAGGAAAGTAGGTAGGAAGGTTTAGTTGTTATGCACAGTAGGAAGGCAGTTAAGAAGAAACGTACATTAGGAAGGTATAGGAAGAAAGGTACAGTAGGAAGGTAGTTAGGAAGAAAGGTACAGTAGGAAGGTAGGTAGGACGAAAGGTACAGTAGGAAGGTAGTTAGGAGGAAAGGTACAGTAGGGAAGGTAGTTAGGCAGAAAGGTACAGTAGGAAGGTAGTAGTTAGGAAGAAAGGTACAGTAGGAAGGTAGTTAGGTAAAAGGTACAGAGGAAGGTAGTTAGAGGAAAAGGTACAGTAGGGAGGTATTAGAAGAAAGAGTACATTAGGAAGGTAGTTAGGATGAAAGGTACAGTAGGAAGGTAGTTAGGTAGAAGGACAGTAGTAAGGTAAGTAGAAAGAAAGGTTCATAGGATGGTAGGTAGGAAGAAAGGTACAGTAGGAAGGTAGATATGTAAAAAGGTACAGTAGTAAAGTAGGTAGGAAGAAAAGTACAGTAGGGAGGTAGGTAGGAAGAAAGGTACAGTAGTAACTAGGTAGGTAGAAAGGTATAGTAGGAAGGAAGGTTGGTAGAAAGGTACAGTAGAGGTAGGTAGAGTAGTAGGAAGAAAGGTATGGTAGGAAAGTTGGTTAGTAGAAAGCTACAGTAGGAATGTAGGTAGATAGAAAGTACAGTAGGAAGGTAGGTAGGAAGAAAGGTACAGTAGGAAGGTAGGTAGGAATAAAGGTACAGTAGGAAGGATAGGTAGAAGAGAAAGGTACAGTAGGAAGGTACGTGGTAGAAAGGTACAGTAGGAAGGAAGGTTGGTAGAAAGGTACAGTAGAGAAGGTAGGTAGGAGAAAGGTACAGTAGGAAGGTGGTTGGTAACAAAGTCCAGTAGAAAGGTAGGTAGGTAGAAGGTACAGTAGGAAGGATAGGTAGAAGTAAGAAAGGTACGTAGAAAGTAGAGAAATGTACAGTAGGAAGGTAGAAAGTACAAGGAAGGTATAGTTAGAAGGTACAGTATGAAGGTAGTTAGTAAGAAAGGTACAGTAGGAAGGTATTAGGTAAAAGGTAAAGAAGGAAGTATAGTAGTATTGAGGTTGAATAAAGACATAGTCCATCCAGTCCAACCCATCTAGCATATCCTCATTTCCTGCCTAACTGTTGATCCGAGGAAGGCAAAAAACCCCCACCAAATTTATGAAGGGGGAAAAAATTCCTTCCTGACTCCAAGTGACAATCGGAAATTCCCTGGATCAACTCTACTTTATGTATCAATACCAGTAACTTGCAACATTCCTTGTTTGCAGAAACTCATCCAGCTTTTTTTGAAACTGACCAATGAACCTGCCATTACAAGTCCACTGGAAGACAGTTCCATAGCCTTACCGTTCTCACAGTGAAAAACCCTTTCCGAGCTTGAAGCCTAAACCTTTTTTCTTCGTCTTAAGGGATGTTCCCGTGTCCTTTGACGTTCTCTTGGTGAACAATGCCCCAGATAGTTTATTGTATGGCCCGTTAATGTATTTATAACACAGTAATCATATCCACGAATGCGCCTTTCTCCAGCGTACATAATTGTAACTTTTCCAGTCTCTCTTCATATTCAAGCTCCACCAATCCCCTTATTAATTTAGTTGCCCTTCTCTGAACCCTTTCCATTTCAAAGATGTCCTTTTTGTACACAGGATTCCAAAATTGCACTGCATATTCCAAGAGGCCTTACCAATGCTTTGTAAGAGGGAGAATTACATTTTCCTCCCTTGAATCCATACCTCGCTTTATAAGACATACCATGCTGGCTCTAGCTGTTGCCGCCTGGCACTGCTTGCTACCTTTAAGTTTGTTATCCACCAAAACTCAAGATCCCTTTCCAACAGGGATTCACTTAACACAGAGCCATTTATAGTATAAGTAGCACAAGTATTTTAAGTCCAAAATGCATCACCTTACATTTATCAACATTGAATTTCATCTGCCACTTAGCAGCCCAATGTGATAATCTATCTAGATCCCCTTGCAATGATTGCACATCCTCTGAAGTTTTTAATGGTCGACAAAGTTTTGTGTCGTCAGCAAACACAGAAACCTTGCTGACAATACCCACTTCCAAATCATTAATAAATAGATTAAATAGAAGCGGCCCCAACACAGAACCCTGTGGCACCCACTTAGCACTTTAGTCCATAATGATGAAGCCCCATAACAACTACTCTCTGCATCCTATTCTTTAACCAATTTTCTATCCATGTACAAATGTGACTCCCCAGACCAACAGACCTTAGCTTATTTATTAGTCGCCTATGGGGGACTGTATCAAAGCCTTTGCAAAATCCAAGTAAACTACATCTACTGCTATACCAGAGTCTAAATTTCTACTTACTTCCTCATAAAAGCCAAGCAAGTTAGTTTGACAAGATCTATTCCTCCTAAATCCATGCTGGTTACTACTTATAATGTCAGTCCTTGAAACATACTCTAGAACATGATCCCTTATTAAACTTTCCAGGATCTTCCCCACCACTGAAGTTAAACTTACAGGCCTGTAATTACCCGCTGTGAACGACTACCCTTTTTGAATATTGGAATAACATCAGCCTTTTTCCAATCCAGAGGCACACCACGGACATGAGGGAATCAGCAAAAATAAGAAACAATGGCCTAGATAAAACTGAACTTAGCTCCCTAAGTACCCTAGGATGTATTTTATCCGGTCCAGGAGATTTACTAATATTACCTTATTTAGTTCTTTCTGTACCATATCCTCGGTTAACCAAAGTGAACTGAATCTTGTATACCTTTATTGCTACTATACTCTATGATATCTGTACTTGGATCTTCTATAGTGTATACAGAGGGAAAAAAATTATCAAGACATTTGCTTTATCGCCATCCTCCGTAACTAACTTATCCCCATTAATTAATGGTGCCACATTCTCAGTCCTATCTCTTACTACTTAATATACTTAAAAAAATGTTTAGGCTTAGTGATGCTTTCTTCAGCTATCCTAACTTCATTATTAATTTTAGCTAGTTTGATTGCTTTCTTACACTCCTTGTTACAGCTTTTTATACTCCCTAAAGGCCTTTCCGTTCCCTCTGCCTTAAAGGTTTTAAATGCTTTTTCTTCCTTACCATTTGCTCTTTACATCAGAATTCAGCCACATGGGCGCGGATTTAATTTTTTTACATTTATTCCCAAGGGTATAAATTTAGATGTGAACTGGCTTAAAATCCCCTTGAACACAGTCCACTTCTGTTCATACCTTTACCTGATAATACATTATCCCAGTTGACATTCTGAAGAGCTGCTTTAACCTGGGAAAATTTGCTTTCCTGAAATTAAATGTCTTTGAACCAGCGCACTTTTCCTTTCGATAACAAAGTCCAAATGCCACTATTTCATGGTCACTATTCCCTAAGCCTCCAGTTACCTTTATATCTATAATGCACTCCCACATGTTAGATATTACCAGATCCAACAGAGCTCCTTTTCTAGTAGGAACCTCAACCACGGTGAGAGAAAATTATCCTGCAGCAAATTCAGGAACTCATCGCCTTTTTCTGTGATGGCAGTTCCACTCCACCAATCAATTTCAGGGTAATTAAGTCCCCCATAATGAGTACACTCCCCAAACTTGCAGCCCTTGCCAACTGCATATGAAGTTGACTCACCTCCTCTCTGCTAGCATTTGGCGGCTTATAGCAGACACCAACAATGACACTACCCCCTTTCCTGTTGCCTAATTCCACCCATATTGCCCCACTTTATCATCCATATCACCAGCTATCTCTTCTTTTAAATTTGGCTTCAATTCTTTTTTAACATATACACATACTCCTCCCCTTTCTTTTTTTCTGTTCTGCCTAAACAAGGCATATCCTTCTATATTTACAGCCCAGTCGTGAGAACTGTTCAAAACGTTTCTGCTATACCTATTACATCATACTTTTCATTCAATGCCATCATTTCCAATTCACCCATTTTGTCAGCCAGGCTTCTCGCATTTGCAAACATACATTTTAGATTATAGATCCTGTAATTTATTCGTACACTTTGATACACATCTCCCATTCCCCTATGCTAGCTGCACCCCCCTTTCCACCCACCACTGGCCTATCTACACCCTGCTTTCCTCCTGGACAATCTATCCCAGTGAGACTGCTAATACCCTCCCCCCCAAACCTAGTTTAAAATCTCCTCCAACCCTCTAGCACATCTTCTCCCCTAAAACAGCTCCACCACCATCAGTGAGGTGCACCCATCCCTACTAAGAGCCTGTAGCCGACAGCAAAGTCTGCCCAGTTCTCAAAAACCAAACCCTTCTTCCTTACACCACTCTCTTAGCCACGCATTAATGCTCCTAAGCTCCCGCTGTCTCCCTGGCTTAGCACGTGGCTGCGGTAGTATTTCTGAAAACACTACCCTGGAGGTCCTTGCTTTTATCTTGGCCCCTAGTTCTCGGAAATCATGTTTTAAGGACCTCACCTCCACACTCTAACTTTGTCATTGGCACCATGTGAACCAAGACGGGGTCACACCCGGCCCCACCCAATAATCTGTCTACACGATCCCAACATGCCGAACCTAGACCAGGTAGTTAGGAGGAAAGGTACAGTGGAAGGTAGTTTAAAGAAGTACCGTAGGAAGGTAGTTATGAAGAAAGGTACAGTAGGAAGCTAGTTAGAGAAAAGGCCAGTAGGAAGGTACATAGGAAGGTATAGTTGGAAGGTACAGTAGGAAGGTATAGTAGGAATGTATTTAGGAAGAAAGGTACAGAAGGATGGTAGTTAGGTAGAAAGGTACAGTAGGAAGGTAGGTAGGAAGAAAGATACAGTAGAAAAGTAGTTAGGTAGAAAGGTAGAGTAGGAAAGTAGGTAGGAAGGTTTAGTTGTTATGCACAGTAGGAAGGTAGTAAGAAGAAAGGTACAGTACGAAGGTAGGTAGGAAGAAAGGTACAGTAGGAAGGTAGTTAGGAAGAAAGGTACAGTAGGAAGGAGGAAGAAAGGTACAGTAGGAGGTAGTTGGGAAGAATGGTACGTAGAGGTAGGTAGGACAAAAGGTACAGTAGGAAGGTAGTTAGGAAGAAAGGTACAGTTGGAAAGTAGTTAGGTAGAAAGATACAGTAGGAAGGTAGGTAGGAAGAAGGTACAGTAGGAAGTTAGTTAGGAAGAAGGTACAGTAGGAAGGTAGTAGTTAGGTAAAAAGGTAACAGAAGGAGGTAGTTAGGTAAAAGGTACAGAAGGAAGGTAGTTAGGAAGAAAGTTATAGTAGGAATGTACTTGTAGTAGGAGACAGGACAGTAGGAAGGTAGTTAGAATGAAAGGTACTGTAGGAAGGTAGTTAGGATGAAAGGACGTAGGAAGTAGTTAGGTATAAAGGTACAGTAGGAAGGTAGTTAGATAGAAAGGTAAAGTAGTAGGTAAGTAGAAAGAAAGGTTCAGTAGGATGGTAGGTAGGAAGAAAGGTCAGTACAGTATGAAGGTAGGTAGAGAAAGGTACAGTAGGAAGGTGATATATGTAAAAGGACAGTGTAAAGTAGGTAGGAAGAAAATTACAGTAGGGAGGTAGGTAGAAGAAAGGTACAGTAGTAAAGTAGGTAGGTAGAAAGGTACAGTAGGAAGGAAGGTTGGTAGAAAGGTTACAGTAGGAAGGTAGGTAGGAAGAAAGGTATGGTAGGAAGGTTGGTTAGAGAAAGCTACAGTAGGAAGGTAGGTAGATAGAAAGGTACAGTAGGAAGGTAGGTAGGAGAAAGGTACAGTAGGAAGGTAGGTAGGAATAAGGTACAGTAGGAAGGTTGGTTGGTAGCAAGATCCAGTAGGAAGGTAGGTAGGTAGAAAGGTACAGTAGGAAGGTAGGTAGGAGGAAAGGTACAGTAGGAAGGAGGTAGTAAGAAAGGTACAGTAGGAAGGTAGTGGAGAGAGAGGTACAGTAGAAAGTAGGAAGAAAGTGTACAGTAGGAAGGTAGGTAGGAAAATCGTACAGTAGGAAGGTATAGTTAGAAGGTAGTATGAAGGTAGAGTAGATAGGAAGGTATAGTTGGAAGGTACAGTAGAAAGGTAGTTAGGAATAAAGGGACAGTAGGAAGGTAGTTAGGTAGAAATGAGCAGTAGGAAGGTAGGTATGAAGGTACAGTGTATGGTAGGAGGAAGGTTAGTTGGAAGGTACAGTAAGAAAGTTATTGAAAAGAAAGGTACAGTAGGAAGGTAGATAGGAAAAAAGGTACAGTAGGAAGGTAGTTAGAGAAGAAAGGTACAGTAGGAAGGTAAGTAGAAAGGGTACAGTAGATGGTAGTAGGAAGAAAGGTATAGTATGAAGGTAGGTAGGAAGAAAGGTACAGTAGGAAGGTAGGTATGTAAAAAGGTACAGTGGTAAAGTAGGTAGGAAGAAAAGACAGTAGGGATGTAGGTAGGAGAAAGATACAGTAGTAAAGTAGTAGGAATAAAGGTACAGTAGGAAGGTAGGTAGGAAGAACGTACAGTAGAAGGTAGGTATGTAAAAAGGTACAGTACTAAGTAGGTAGGACGAAAGGTACAGTAGGAAGGTAGGTTAGGAAGAAAAGGTACAGTAGGAAGGTAGGTTGGTAGAAAGGTACAGAGGAAGGAAGGTGGTAGGAAGGTACAGTATGGAAGGTAGGTAAGGAAAATGGTATCAGTAGGAAGGATAGTTAGAGGTCAGTGAGGTAGTTAGAATAAAGGGACAGTAGGAAGGCAGTTGGTAGAAATGACAGTCAAAGGTAGGTATGAAGGTACAGTAGTATGGTAGGTAGGAATGTATAGTTGGAAGGTACAGTAGGAAGTCATAAAAGGAAAGGTACAGTAGGAAGGTAGATAGGAAGAAAGGTACAGTAGGAAGGTGAGTTAGGAAGAAAGGTACAGTAGGAAGGTAGTTAGGTAGAAAGGTACAGTAGGAAGGTAAGTAGAAAGGGTACAGTAGGATGGTAGGTAGGAAGAAAGGTATAGTATGACGTAGGTAGGAAGAACGTACAGTAGAGAGGTATGTAAAAAGGTACATAGTAAAGTAGGTAGGGATGAAAGGTACAGTAGGAAGGTAGGTAGGAAGAAAGGTACAGTAGGAAGGTAGGTTGGTAGAAAGATACGTAGGAAGGTAGGTAGGAGAAAAGGTTCAGTAGAAGGTAGGTAGGAAGAAAGGTACAGTAGAAGGTAGGTAGGTAGAAAGTTACAGTAGGAAGGTAGGAAGGAAGAAGGTACAGTAGGAAGGTAGGTAGTGAAAAAGTACAATAGGAAGGTAAGTGGAAGATAGGTACAGTATGAAGGTTGGTTGGTAGCAAGGTCCAGTAGGAAGTAGGTAGGAAAGGTACAATAGGAAGGTAGGTAGGAAGAAGGTATAGTAGGAAGGTAGGTAGGTAGAAAGGTACAGTAGGAAGGTAGGTAAGCGAAATGTTACAGTAAGAAGGTAGGTAGGAAGAAAGGTAAGTAGGTAGAGTAGGTAGGTAGAGAATGTACAGAAGAAAGGTAGGTAGGAAGAAAGTACCAGTAGGAAGGTAAGTAGAAGCTAGTAGATGAAGGTGTTAGGTACAACAGGTAGGAAGAAAGATACACTTCGAAGTAGGTAGGTAAAAGGTACGTAGGAATCTAGGTAGGAATAAATGTACATTAGGAAGTAGTTAGGAAGAAAGGTTAAGTAGGAAGGTAGGTAGGAGAAAGGTACATAAGTAGAGTAGGGTTTTTAGGTATGTAGAAAGGTACAGTAGGATGGTAGGTAGTAGAAAGGTACAGTAGGAAGGTAGGTAGGTTGAAAGGTACAGTAGGAGGTAGGTAGGAAAAAGTACGTAGGAAGCAGGTAGGAAGAAAGGTACAGTGGAAAGTAGGTAGGTAGAAAGGTACAGTAGGAATTAGGTAGGAAGAAGATAGAATATGAAGGTAGTAGGAAGAAGGTACATAGGAAGGTGTTTGGAATAGGGTGAGTAGGAGGGTAGGTAGAGAGAGGTACAGTAGGAAGGTAAGTAGGTAGGGAAGAAAGGTAAATAGGAAGGTAGTTAGGAATTAAGGTACAGTAGGATGTATGTATGAAGGAGGTAGGTAGAACGGTACAGTAGGATGGTAGGTATAAGGGAGGTAGGTAGAAAGGTACAGTAGGAAGGAGGTATGAGAAGGTACATTAGATAGGTAGTTAGGAAGAAGGTACAGTAGGAGGTAGGTAGAAGAAAGGTAAAGTAGAAGGTAGTTAGGAATTAAGGTACAGTAGGATGGTTCGTATGAAGGAAGGTAGGTAGAAAGGTACAGTAGGATGTTAGGTATGAAGGAAGGTAGGTAGAAAGGTACAGTATGATGGTAGGCAGAAAGGTACAGTAGGAATGTATATAGAAAGGTACAGTAGGAGGTAGGTAGAGAGGTTACAGTAGGAAGGTAGGTAGAAAGAAAGGTACAGTTGGAGGGAGGAGTAGTGTAGAAAGGTACAGTTGGACATTAGCAAGGTAGGCCCGAAGGTACAGTAGGAAGGTAGGTAGGTAGAAAGGTACAGTAGGAAGGTAGGTAGGAAGGAAGGTACGTAGGAAGGTAGGTAGGTAGAAATGTACATTTGGAAGGTTGGTAGGTAGGAAGAAAGGTACAGTAGGAAGGTAGGTAGGTAGGTAGGAAGGTGTAGGTAGGTAGAAAGGTACAGTAGTAAGTAGGTAGTACGAAGGACAGTAGGAAGGTAGGTAGGAAGAAGAAAGGTACGTAGGAAGGTAGGTTGGTAGAAAGGTACTGTACGAAGGAGGTGGTTAGAAAGGTACAGTAGGAAGGTAGGTAGGAAGAAAGGTACAGTAGGAAGGTAGATAGGAGAAAGGTATGGTAGGAAGGTTGGTTAGTAGAAAGCTACAGTAGGGAGGTAGGTAGGTTAGAAAGGTACAGTAGGAAGGTAGGTAGGAAGAAATGTACAGTAGGAAGGTAGATAGGAAGAAATTACAATAGGAAGGTAGGTAGGAAGAAAGGTATATAGTAGGAAGTAGTTAGGAAGAAAGCTACAGTAGGAATGAGGTAGGAATAAAGGTTGCAGTAGGAAGGTAGGTAGGAAGAAATTACAATAGGAAGGTAAGTAGGAAGATAGGTACGTAGAAGGTTGGTTGGTAGCAAGGTCCAGTAGGAGGAGGTAGGAAGAACGGTACAGTAGGAAGGTAGGTATGAAAAAGGTACAGTAGTAAAGTAGGTAGGATGAAAGGTACAGTAGGAAGGTAGGTAGGAGAAGGTACAGTAGGAAGGTAGGTTGTAGAAAGATACAGTAGGAAGGAAGGTTGGTAGAAAGGTACAGTAGGAAGGTAGGTAGGAAGAAGGTTCAGTAGGAAGGTAGGTAGGAAGAAAGGTACAGTAGGAAGGAGGGGTAGGTAGAAAGGTACAGTAGGAAGGTAGGAAGGAAGAAAGGTACAGTAGGAAGGTAGGTAGGAAGAAAGGTACAATAGGAAGGTAGTAGGAAGATAGGTACAGTAGGAAGGTTGGTTGTAGCAAGGTCCAGTAGGAAGTAGGTAGGAAGAAAGGTACAATAGGAAGGTAGGTAGGAAGAAAAGGTATAGACGGGAAGGTAGGTAGGTGAAAGGTAAGTAGGAAGGTAGGTAAGCAGAAATGTACGTAAGAAGGTAGGTAGGAAGAAAGTAAGTAGGTAGGTAGGTAGGTAGGTAGAAATGTACAGAAGAAAGGTAGGTAGGAAGAAGGTACAGTAAGAAGTAGGTAGGAAGAAAGGTACAGTAGGAAGGTAAGTAGAAAGATAGTATGAAGGTAGTTCAGGTACAAAGGTAGGAAGAAGATACACTTCGAAGGTAGGTAGGTAAAAAAGGTACAGTAGAATCTAGGTAGGAATAAATGTACATTAGGAAGGTAGTTAGGAAGAAGGTTAGTAGGAAGGTAGGTAGGAAGAAAGGTACAATAAGTAGGTAGTTAGGTATGTAGAAAGGTACAGTAGGATGGTAGGTAGAAAGGTACAGTAGGAAGGTAGGTAGGTTGAAAGGTACAGTAGTAGGGAGGTATAGTAGGAAAAAAAGTTACAGTGGAATGCAGTGAGGAAGAAGGTACAGTAGGAAAGTAGGTAGTAGAAAGGTACAGTAGGAAGTTAGGTAGGAAGAAAGATAGAATACGAAGGTAGGTAGGAGAAAGGTACAGTAGGAAGGTAGTTTGGAATATGTGGTAGAGTAGGAGGGTAGGTAGGTAGAGAGGTACAGTAAGGAAGGTAAGTAGGTAGGAAGAAAGGTAAATAGGAAGGTAGTTAGGAATAAGGTACAGTAGGATGGTATGTATGAAGGAGGTAGAGTAGGTAGAACGGTTACAGTAGGATGGTAGGTTAGGTAGGGGTAGGTAGAAGGTACAGTAGGAAAGGAAGGTAGTGTAGAAAGGTACATTAGATAGGTAGTTAGGAAGAAAGGTACATAGGAGGTGGTAGGAGAAAGGTAAAGTAGGAAGGTAGTTAGGAATTAAGGTACAGTAGGATGGTTTGTATGAAGAAGGTAGGTAGAAAGGTACAGTAGGATGTTAGGTATGAAGGAGTAGGTAGAAAGGTACATATGAATGGTAGGAGCAGAAGGACAGTAGGAATGTATACTAGAAAGGTACAGTAGGAGGTAGGTAGAGAGGTACAGTAGAAGGTAGGTAGAAAGAAAGGTACAGTTGGAAGGAAGGTAGGTAGAAAGGTACAGTTGGACTTAGGAAGGTAGGCCGAAGGTACAGTAGGAAGGTAGGTAGTAGAAAGGTCAGAGGAAGGTAAGGTAGGAAGGAAGGTACAGTGGAAGGTAGGGGTAGAAATGTTCATTGGAAGGTTGGTAGGTAGGAAGAAAGGTACAGTAGGAAGGTAGGTAGGTAGGTAGGTAGGAAGGTAGGTAGGTAGAAAAGGTACAGTAGTAAAGTAGGTAGTACGAAAGTGTACGTAGGAAGTAGGTAGGAGAAGGTAGTGGAAGGTAGGTTGGTAGTAAAGGTACTGTACGGAAGGAGGTTGGTAGAAGGTACAGTAGGAAGGTAGTAGGAAGAAAGGTACAGTAGGAAGGTAGATAGGAGAAACGTTTGGTAGGAACGTCGGTTAGTAGAAAGCTCAGTAGGGAGGTAGGTAGTAGAAAGGTACAGTAGGAAGGTAGGTAGGAAGAAGGTACAGTAGGAAGGTAGATCGGAAGAAATTACAATAGGAAGGTAGGTAGAGAAAGGTATAGTAGAAAGGTAGTTAGGAAGAAGCTCAGTAGGAATGTAGGTAGGATAAAGGTGCAGTAGAGAAGGTAGGTAGGAAGAAATTACAATAGGAAGGTAAGTAGGAGATAGGTACAGTAGGAAGGTTGGTTGGTAGCAAGGTCCAGTAGGAAGTAGGTAGGAAGAAAGGTACAATAGGAAGGTAGGTAGGAAGAAAGCTACAGTAGGAAGGTAGGTAGGAATAAAGGTGCAGTTGGAGGTAGGTAGGTAATAAGGTGCAGTTGGAAGTAGGTAGGTAGAAGGTACAGTAGGAAGGATGGTAGAAAGAAAGGTACAGTAGGAAGGAAGGTTGGTAGAAAGGTTTCAGCAGGAAGGTAGGTAGGAAGAATGGCAAGTAGGAAGGTAGTAGAAGAAAGGTACAGCAGGACGGTGAGGTAGAAAGGTACAGTAGGAATGTTAGGTAGAAGAAAGAGAAAGTACAGTAAAAAGGCAGTAGTAGAAAGGTACAGTAGAAAGGTAGGTAGTAGAAAGGTCAGTAGGAAGGTAGGTAAGCAGAAAGATACAGTAAGAAGGTAGGTAGGAAGAAAGTAAAGTAGGAAGGTAGGTAGGTAGAAATGTACAGAGGAAAGGTAGGTAGGTAGGAAGAAGGTACACTAGGAAGGTAGGTAGGTAGGTATGTAGAAGGTACAGTAGGATGTAGGTAGAAAGGTACAGTAGGAAGTAGTAGGTTACAGTAGGGAGGTATGTAGGAAATAAGGTACAGTAGGGAATGCAGGTAGGATGAAGGTGTACAGTAGGAAAGTAGGTAGGTTGAAAGGTACAGTAGGAAGGTAGTTAGGAAAGGGGTAGAGTAGGAGGGTAGGTAGTAGAAGGTCAGTAGGAGGGTAAGTAGGTAGGACAGAAAGGTAAATAGGAAGGTAGTTAGAATTAGTACAAGTAGGATGGGTATGTATGAGGAAGGTAGGTTAGAACGGTACAGTGAAGGTAGGTATGAAGGAACGTAGGTGAAAGGTACAGTAGAAGGAAGGTATGTAGAAAGGTAGCATTAGATTAGGTAGTTAGAAGAAGAAGGACAGTAGAAGGTAGGTAGGAAGAAGGCAAAGTAGGAAGGTAGTTAGGAATTAGACAGTGGATGGTTTGTATGAAGGAAGGTAGGTAGAAAGGTACAGTATGAATGGTAGGCGAAGGTACTAGTAGGAATGTATAGGAAGGTACGTAGGAGGTAGGTACGAGAGGTACAGTGGAAGGTAGGAGAAAGAAAGGTTACAGTTGGGAAGGGAGAAGGTGAGGTAGAAGGGTATACAGTTAGTAGGTAAGGTAGGAAGGTATGGTAGGAAGGTATAGTAGGAAGGTAGGTAGAAGTAGCAGAAGGTACGTAGGAAAGGTAGTAGGGAAGAAGGTACAGAAGGTAGTAGGAAGTAGGTAGGTAGAAGTGGCGCAGGTAAGTAGTGTACGTAGAAAGTACAAAGTGTAAGGAGAAGGTACTTGGAAGGTAGTAGGTGGAAGAAAGGTACAGTAGTAAGGTAGGTAGGTGTGAAGGTACAGTAAAAGGTGATGAAGAAAGGTACAGTAGGACGGTGGTAGAATAAAGGTGCAGTGGAAGGAGTAGTAGAAAGGTACAGTAGGCGGGGTAGAAAGAAAGGTACAGTAGGAAGGAAGGTTGTAGAAGGTTCAGCAGGAAGGTAGGTAGGGAATGCACAGTAGGAAGGTAGGTAGGAGAAAGTACAGCGGGAAGGTAGGTAAAAGGTACAGTAGGAATGTAGGTAGGAAGAAAGGTACAGTAAAAGGCAGGGTAGGTAGAAAGGTACAGTAGAAAGAAAGGAGTAGGTAGAAAGGTACAGTAGGAATAGGTAGCAGAAGTACAGAAGAAGTTAGGTAGGGAAGAAAGGTAAAGTAGGAAGGTGGTAGGTAGAATGTAAGAGGAAAGTAGGAGGTATGAAGAAAGGTACAATAGGAAGGTAGGAGGTAGGTATGTAGAAAGGTCAGTAGGATGGTAGGTAGAAAGGTCAGTAGGAGGTAGGTAGGTACAGTAGGGAGGTAGGTAGGAATAAAGTACAGTAGGAATGCAGGTAGGAGAAAGGTACAGTAGGAAAGTAGGTAGGTAAAGGTACAAGTCGGAAGGTAGTTGGAAGATGGGTAGAGTAGGAGGGTAGGTAGGTAGATAGGTACAGTAGGAAGGTAAGTTAGGTAGGAAGAAGGTAAAGGAAAGGTAGTTAGGAATTAAGGTACAGTAGGATGGTATGTATGAAGGAAGGTAGGTAGAACGGTACAGTAGGATGGTAGGTATTGAAGGAAGGTAGGTAGAAGGTACAGTAGGAGGAAGGTTGTAGTATAGAAAGGTACATTAGATAGGTAGTTAGAGAAAGGTACAGTAGGAAGGTAGGGTAGGAAGAAAGGCAAAGAGGAGGTAGTAGGAATTAAGGTACAGTAGGATGGTTTGTATGAAGAAGGTAGGTAGAAAGGTACAGTATGAATGTAGGCAGCGGTACAGTAGAATGTCTATAGAAAGGTACAGTATGGAGTAGGTTAGAAGAGGTACAGTAGGAAGGTAGGTAGAAAGAAAGGTACAGTTGGAAGGAAGGTAGGTAGAAAGGTACAGTAGGACGGTAGGAAGTAGGTAGGAAGGTACAGTAGGAAAGTAGGTAGGTAGAAAGGTTACAAGTAGGAAGGTAGGTAGGAAGGAAGGTTACAGTAGGAAGGTAGGTAGGTTAGAAACGTGCAGCAGGAAGGTAGTGGTACGTAGAAAGGTACCGTTGAAAGGTAGGATAGGTAGGAAGAAAGGTACAGTTGGAAGGTAGGTAGGTAGGAGAAAGGTACAGTAATTAAGGTAGGTAGGTGAAAGGACAGTAGAAGGTAGATAGAAGAAAGGTACAGTAGGAAGGTAGGTGAGTAGAAGGTACTTAGGAAGGTAAGGTAGGTAGAAATGTACAGTAGAAGGTAGGTAGGAAGGAAAGGTACATTAGGAAGGTAGGTAGGTAGAAAGGTAGGTAGGAAGTTAGGTAGGAAGAAGGTACATTAGGAAGGTAGGTAGGGTAGAAAGGTACAGTAGGAAGGTAGGTAGGAAGAAAGATACAGTAGGAAGGTAGGTAGGAAGAAAGGTACAGTAGGAAGGTAGTTAGTTAGAAGATGGGTAGAGTAGGAGGGTAGGTAGGTAGAGAGGTACAGTAGGAAGGAAAGTAGTAGGTAGGAAGAAAGGTAAAGTGGGAAGGTAGTTAGGAATTAAGGTACCAGTAGGATTGTATGTATGAAGGAGTTAAGTAGAAGGTACAGTAGGATGGGAGTGGTATGAGGATGGTAGGTTAAGTACATATGAATGGTAGCAGAAGGTACAGTAGGATGTAGATAGAAAGGTACAGTAGGAGGAGGTAGAGAGGTACAGTAGGAAGGTAGTAGAAAGAAGGTACAGTTGGAAGGAAGGTAGGTAGGAAAGTACAAGTAGGAAGGTAGGTAGGTAGAAAGGTACAGTAGGAAGGTAGGTAGGAAGAAGGTACAGTTGGAGGGTAGGTAGAAAGCTACAGTAGAAGTAGGTAAGTAGGTATCTGTATGTCATGTCTATTCCAAAATTCCCAATGACTCCATCTCTAAGTTACAAAGAGAGACTGTCGCCATGAGCAAAGGTTTGAGAGGTCGATAAAGCTTTTAGATGTGGAGCTGTTTTCAGGGAGCCCATTTCCTGCGGCTATAGAGTTGTTGAATGGAGCTTAAGGAATTATCTTGTGACTGGGCTGTGAGAGCAGTTTATCCCCCCCTCGCTCCCTTGTCGAGGCTGAATTGCTGCTGTCAAACTCGCTTAATGAAAAGTAACGCGTGCTGATTACAGTTTATTGGGCTCTATTGTAAAAAGCGCTGTTAATTTACCATCTCCTCCTTTGTGTGTTTGAATTTGCTATGGCTGAATGAATAAGAGTTCTCTCAGTTTCAGGCTCGTCGTTCCTACAACCTCCCCCCCCCTTTTATTTATTCTGCACGGTCGCACTGCCCTGTCTTTACAGATTTAGCACCTAGCGCAAGTAGCGCTTGTTTAGTCCTTGACTCCAAACTGTTTTATATCAACCCTCTAGGACACTGTATGGTAACTTCTGCGTTGGCTATCAGTGGTGAAATGTGTCATTCTATAAAACAGATTTCTTGTATATCCAACCTGTGGCTTGGAAGTCTAGAATTCATCTCTAGTAACACCTGGGATGTCAGGGTTAATGTTATTGTTCATTATACAAAGATGGATTAAGATCAAGTGGTGTCCTTTAGGGCCCTTTGTTCACTATGTGGGTATTGTATGATGGGCAATACTGAATCTGGGCCCCTGAGGTTTACTGGCCCTAGGCAGTGTTTTAGGTTTCATTGTGTAACCATGCTCTATGGCTATTGTGTTATAGTTTGCCTTATATGTAGAGTGTGCCATTTCAGTTGTGCTTTGCCTTTAATGCACGTTTGGCCATCTGGGGTAATGTATAGTAAACATAGGAGAGCTGCATGTGAGTGGAGATGATGTACTGACTTAATATACAACTGTAGATAAAGGAAAAGTAAAGACAATTTTACTCTACACCCCCCCCCCCCCACATACATTCACACAAACCTTTTAATAAGTATTTAGCCCTGAAGCAACAGTCTGTATATCTTTATTGGCTAGTCCAGGGTTTCCACTGCTACAGCACAACATGATAGGGTCACGGGTGTATTAATAACTCATGAATGATTTAATGTATGTGTATCAAGGAGACTTAAATCTTCTATTATCCCACATTATACTATCATATCACTGACCACTCTCTGGTGAGACTGTGATTTAGCTGTCTAAGTAGGCAGTTGGTTACCTTCCTGTGCTGTTTGCCATTAACATTCCTAACTGACTAGAAGCATACAGCAACCCTTCCTTTCCCTGGAGACTACAGTGTTTGCTATTACTGTCAAGTACCCTTGACTCTCTTTTTTTGCCCTTTTTCTATTACAAGTAATTCGAGTTCTCCTGCCCTTTTCACTGAAGCCTTGGCTTTCTGTAAAGCCTCCCCCTGCCACTGAGATCACCAGGTACAGATCCTTTAGAAATTGAGGGGTTTACTGTCAAAATGAAAATTTCACTTCAAATTATCTGGCTGATGCTGAGTGACCCAAGGCCGGGGGCTGCTCTCTCAGCTTTTGACAGCCAGATCCAGCTGAGATGGTTTCAGTGATCTCGATATATCATCCAGAAGACGAAAAAGTCAATACAATGACGCCTATATGACTGCCCCATACAATCCAATACAGCTCCCTGTGTCGGAGCTTGCACAATCTGATCCACTGCAAGAAATCCAAACTCTTAATTGCTCTCACAGTAACATCAAAGGAGTCTTTATGGATGTTAATATATATGGGAGAGAAAAAACACAATGATAAATCACTATTTAGAAAACCCACTTGGTACAGGGGAAACAATATCATAGAGGGTTTTTAGGCTTTTTGTTTAACAATAACTTTATGGATCATCTCTCCCCTCCCTCTCTCTGTATTTTTATGCCATAAACTGTACATCAAATATTCCTGAGTTGTTGAAATATTAATGGAAGTTCATGGAACCTCATATAGTAAAGGAAGAATCAAGGAGTGCCATGTCCATAGGGAATGAGATTAAGTGAATTGGGGATAGAAAGTCTTATAAACATATTCTAGCATAGGTTCTTACATATTATCTTATCCATAGGGAAACTGTGGTTTGTGTGTGTGAAAGTGGTTTTTTTTTTGGGGGGGGGGTGTATTGAATGTAAGGGGTGTATGTGTGAGGTGTGCATGTGTATATGTGAGGTGATATTTATTGTAAGCAATACAGTATCTGTTCCTTTCTAAAAAATTCTATATATGTTAGAGAGCTAGTATGGAGAGTGTGTGTGTGCAAATAGGGAGAAGAGGAAAGGAAGTTTTTCTTATGTTTGTATCAATCAGTGATAGGGAAAAGATCTCTGGTTGCATCCATCAACATAATTTGAGCCAATTTGTGTGACTGTGTTTGAATTATGGGTATGGTTTCAATGAAGGAGTGTTATATGTACTCCTATGTGTGTAGCCGTTTGTTAGTGTGTCCTTACTAGAATACTGGTGTTTGATCCAAAGTATATTTTGGAAGCACTGACAGACGAAATAGGTTTTTTACCTCTGAACACAACAATTTATTGGAGTGAACAATGGAAGATCGCCAAGATAATCCCAAGGTGAGCGTAAGTGTAAACTTGATAAAAGTGCTGCTAGTGATTGTATAACAATGACGATGATTGTATACAATGAAAAAAAACAATGAATAAAGAAAATCTTCCAATGGTCCTTAAACTTATCTATCACTTATCATGCATCATAAATAGGTCTTAAATAGAGATTTTTAGTTCATTTTCTCTTGTTGGTTTGTAAACTTTCGGTTGTAACCATAAGTACTCAGACATTTAAAATAGTCTGTTCTGTTAGGAAATTAACAGTTTTACAAGACCAATCTTTGTTAGGACTGATCATTGAAATAAAATAAAGATGGTCCCAAAACAGAATTTGAAGACGTTTCTATTGACAATAACCCAAGGGCTGTTTAAATGACTCACATCACCAGTCTGTACAGTACTTGTGTTAAATAGTACAGAGTTTGGGGGTTCATTAACTTGTGTTAGGAACAAAACATCTTGCTCCCAGACCTTTGAAAAGCAATAACTCCTTATGGTGTCATGGGGTAAGTTAGCCAGCTGTCCTTTGATCACATTGGCTGGATTTCCAACAGAACGTCCCAAAGAGCAGATTCAATAGTGTTCCTTTGTTGTAGCCCATGAAACATGTGGTGTTGGTGAGGGCCTGGTTCAGAGTACTATGTCTAAACAGAGGGTCGTGAAAACACCATCAACCCAGTTTCTGAGGCTTGTTACCGAGGAGAATCCTGACGTCTGTCAATGACACAAACGGGCGTGGAGACAGCGAAGAAGATGAAGATGATGAAGGAGAAGACAACCTTGGTGCTTAACATGCAAGATGGATACTCCGTTTGATAATGAGTAGCAGTGTGGCTAAGGACCATATTCTTGGTTTTGGCATCCATGATTTGTTGTTGTTGGAAGCACACTTTGGAATCACCACTTCTCTGTCTTGCCCTCAGTAAATCATTTTCACATTCATCAGCCCACAGTTTTATGGCAGTTCTTTGTTCTGTCCATCTCTTGACTGACAGCTGAAGTGGCCATTGGCATCTTAGGATGACCTCTTTGCAGTGATCGTTGCACAAGTCTCTTTCCTCAGTTGGTGACCATCTTGGGAATTGGTGATTGAAAGGCTGCTTCAACTCACACTCAGAGCTTTCAGACTCAATTGTGTCAAAGTCTTCCAGGTCACTTAAGTCCATGCTTTGTCTCCCTGACTTCCCCATCCTCTGCTCAAACACAAGAAGAAATGTGCTTAATTTAAGAGAGATACATTTGCATTATTCAAAAAGAAATTTATAAATATCCAATCAGAAAGAAAAAAATTAATCAACATCCAATTCAGGAACTAAATATCATATTGAAATACCAAATGTAATGTTCATTTATAATAAAAGCACTAGATATATATATAACAGAGCAGCCACCCCAAGGCAATAGTTTCTGGACAACAATAGTAGACTAAACTAGACATACAGATGCTTTGAATCAAATCCTGGAGACTCTGGCTTCCCTTACTGTTGATAATGTTAAAATATACACCTAGTACATGTCTTCCAATGCCACACAGTAATCTAACAATTCCAGCCATATCCAAAATAGAAATTACATACCAATATTTTTTTTTGTTCTCTAATGCCAGCCTTCTGAGAAAATCTTCATCATCTTCCTCATCATCTTCATCATAAGGCTCTTTTCATCTGACTTTATCCTTGGAGGCCAGGTCATCTTGTCTCCTTCTAAGCCTCCTCCTGGCATTGGCAAACCACGTGGAGACCTGTGTGAGGGTCATCTTGGTGATGATGCCAACATGATCTTCTCCCACTTGGTGGGGTAGGGGTTTCTTCCTATGTTCCTGCAGCCAAGCTTTCAGAGTACTTGTTTGTCTCACGGTTGGCATTCTTTCTTCGAGTGTTCATCCATGGTTCCATACCTAGGACCACCAGACAGATGAACATCAGCACCATTAACACTTCCTTAGTAAACACAGTTGAAACATTGTAGATGACTTTGTTATTATAACAGTCAAAGTGAAGGACTATCTCAAATACAATCTATACAAAATGTTATTATTCCTTAAGGTCAACGACAGGATATAGAAAGTTCCTCTAGGTTAAAGAGCTGGCAGTCTGATTGTTGACCCTAAGGTATATGATACTTAAAAGTGTACAAACAATGTACGTTATGTATATAACACCATCCCTTATGTATATGTAATGTACACCCACACATTCAGACAATGTGATCCAATACATATTTAGCGGCGCAACTATCAGGCTAGCTGTTTATACCACCACCACAAGAAAGCTATTTTACAGAGTAAATCTGAATGACCTCGGGGTATAAGTGTTAATATAAATATTTCCAATTTCTTTCCTTTATTAACCATCTCTTCAGGCTGTTGTTGATGAAATTGTAAAAAAAAACTAAAACGTATAAAGACGAGCGAATTGCAACTGAATATTAATGCACATCCAACTGAAAGGTCACCGGCACCCATGTGGGCTTAAGAAAGGTTGCGAATGGCTTAAGTGGTTTTTGTGCACTTTAAGGATAATGGGAGCAGCGAGCAAGGTAAAACTGTTCAGATCCCTTTATGGCGGTGAGCGAATCAGAGCACCGGGAAGCAATGAGTAGTTCTAATGAGAACACTAGTTGGGTGGCCTGGCTAAAAGAGATTCATCAGAGTGAAGGTGCGGCGAGCTCCAGTTACCGCCCTGCTCTTAGGACAGTGAGCTTACCGCACTCGAGATCAGTTCAACGCACTGTGAAACTCGTGAATTAGTGGGTTTCAAAGGGAGCAAATGGACCAGTCCTGGCATTTCAGTTAACCTCGCAGGGTATTAATAAAAAAGACGAAGATTGAGCATTTGCTTGGAAATAATAAGTGTAGATAGCAGTAGGGTAGCTATATGGTAAGATTTGTGTTCCTTATATAGACTGATGGGGAAGAGGGGGGTCATGGGTTGAGGATTCCTAGTAAGCAGTCTAAATACTGTCATTCAGTCAGTCTGGCATTCACTTGGCATCAAAAAGACAGATGTGTAATGTCTCCAAGCTCTGTAGGGATTCCCTTGTGTGCACCGGCAAACCTTTCGTAACACAGCAAGTGTGTTCTGGTATACACAAATGGGAAGAGATGGGGAGAGATAATCATAAAAAATGCAGGTATCAAAGGCACAATCTGCTAGCAAGCAAAGCCATAGAATCTTATTGTAGCCTGATACATTTGCACAGTGGCTGTATATCTATTATCTATCTATCTATCTATCTCTATCTATCTATCTCCATCTATCTGGCTGTCTGTCTGTCTATCTATTATCTATCTATCTATCTATCTGGCTGTCTGTCTGTCTATCTATTATCTATCTATCTATCTATATATCTATCTATCTTATCTATCTATCTATCTGGCTGTCTGCTGTCTATATTACGATCTTTATATCTATCTATCTATCTCTCTATCTATCTATCTATCTATCTATCTATCTATCTATCTATCTATCTATCTATCTATCTATCTATCTATCTCAATTATACCAGTATGCGTGCATTCAGCCTTCCAATAGATTACAAATACAGTTTTAGGATGCCCAGGTTGCTTGTGCTAGACTGATAATACCCAAACCAGGATAGCTGCAGAGCACTCTTGGGTCTTGTGCAAAAAATAGATTTATTAATCAGTGTAACAGACAGCAGTAGTGAACGACAGCAGTATGTTTACACTGTTTAATAAATTATTTTTTGCAAAGACCAAGGTGCTCTGCAATTATATCCTGGTTTGGTATACTATCTATCTATCTATCTATCTATCTATCTATATATCTATCTATCTATCTATATCTATCTATCTATCTATATCTATCTATCTATCTATCTATCTATCTAATCTAATCTATTATATTCACTCTCTCTCTCTCTCTCTCTCTCTCTCGAATCTATCTATCTATTCTCTATCTCTATCTATAATAATCCGTGTGTGTCGGTCTATCTATCCGTCTGTCTGTCTGTCTATATAACTAAATTTGCATATCCTATCTGTCTGTATATCTATATATAAAACTACATTCATTTAACCGGATGTAGTGTCGATCTATCTACTAGCTATCTATCTATCTATCTATCTATCTATCTATCTAGTATATAACTATCTAGAGTGATGGACAGACATGATGCCAGGGTTGTAATGGTATACATTTTACCAAAATATCATATGGGGATTAAGATTATTTTTCTAACACCTTCAACTGTACAACAATACGGAAAGTACAGACTACATTTTACATTATTAAGCTTTAACAAAAAAAAAACAAAAAAAGAGATATATATATATATAGATATATCTATATATATATATCTATATATCATAGATGCAATAAAGCAAACAAAAAATAATTTTGCTTAGATGTTGTTACCTTTTCCACTCCTCTGTGACATGCATTACATTAAACATTTAGTTTTCCTTTAAACACTATATAACATCCATATAGAAAAATTACAAATTTAATACCCTATATTTAACCTGTCATATTGATACTGGCTGATTTGTGTTGTCATAGGTAGTAGGCTGCCGTCTGTGGGATTCCCGCATGCGCGAGAGACCGTGCCATCCTTGACTCAAATCGCATTCTGAAACAAAGGTCAGGTGAGCTCCGTATATTGTTAGTTAACATTAACCATGATAAGTATGACCGTTTTTTTTCTCTGTCAACTTTTCTCGTGTTATCAACTAAGCCAGACCACTATGTTAATTAATATTAATATTAATAATGGTGGCCAATTAATCTCACGACGAATTCTATTGTGCTCTGTGGTAGTGCGGATATGTAATGAATGATCTTATGTTTAACTGGAAGCCAACACCAAAACTTCATTTACTGTTGAATATGTTTAGCGTAAGGAACACCATTTCTACACATTTAATAATCATTCCACCACCAGGGAACAGATAAACTAGTGACAACATCCATCTCCTGCTGTCAGCCATTGTTAATATTAGAGGAGAAGGAAGATGAATCTCCCATGCTATCAGTGAGATTGCTATATAGCACTCACATATAATAGTATATAAAAGGCATACAGTCCAATAAGAGTTCCCATTTGTACTGAGCACACATTGAACCCTTTAGATTGCTGGTTAACTACAATAAACACTTATCAAACCCACGTGTATCCTTCTAAGAGAAAACATCATTGCCAGGTCGAAACACGTTGTTTCCATTCTAATTAAATGACAATTAACTTCACATGGGGTTGATTTTTTAAAACAGATTTAAAGAGCTTAACCTTAAACTAATGACTTTGTGTCAGGTGAAACTCCCACCTGTATGATTGCACAGTAATAAAAGCGTTTTTGGCTTTAAAAAGATTCTTTCTCTTACCAGGGAATAAATGCAGAAGCAATCAGCCCATAGGTTACGTTAATTTCCATAGCCCTCGAGTTGCTGGTGTAAGGGGATTCCCATAGACCCTAAAGCAGCCGCAGAATGAAGCTCATGCCTGGCAGGGCCAAACAATCTGCTCTTCAACACGCGGCAATATAACTGGGGTCTGGCTTGAGGCTGCAGCAGCTGATCAGACAGGGTCCTTCACTAGATTCGCAGCAAGTTGAGAAGGGAGTTGGTGTCATCACAGAACTGGGGCACAGGTCCACCAGTTATAATCACAGGTTATATGGTCGCTAGGATACTTAATGCGACAGGACACAGTGATGTATGGAGGGTGGAGGATAGAATAGATGATAGAATAGATAGATCGATTGATAAGATTAGATAGATACATAGATAGATAAGTTATAGATCATAGATAGAATCATAGATAGATAGAGAGATAATAGAAGATAGATTAACAGTCAGACGACAGACAGATAGTGATAAAAAAGGATGATTATATTTGTACTTAATGTCATTAGGTAAATAGATATATAAATAGTACTAATCTATTAAGTAGATAGATAGATAGGAGTAGATCATCAATATGATAGATAGATAATACATATAATCTAGATTAATAGGTAGATATTTTTGAGTAATTCAGGCGGTCCTTGCCCATTATTTACATAAATGACTTAATTCTTCTAATCTATCGTATCGAATTATCTATTACTATCTATCTATCAATCTATCTAATCGTATCTAGCTATATCTATGTATCGACTCTATCTACTATCTATCTATGAACATATAACCCCATGTGTACGTGCGAGCTCTTACCTGTGGTGTAGAGGATATGGGTATCCAAACCTGTGGGTATGAACATGTATGACATAGGATAATGTATCCCACGGAAAAAACACAGCTCTTTCTATTGAGGATTGGGATATGATCTTCTTTCCCACACGATTTGATTATCCGAAGTGCACGATGCTTATTAAAAGAAAACCATATAGGAGTATGTAAATTACTCCATATGTTTTAACATATTAATATAACTAGAAAACTTTAAGAATTACAAAAAACCATCAGTAAGTAACCTTACCACTTCTTAACACATAAAATATAAACTGTTAAACAAGTGGAATATTTGTGATTTAAATATATAATAATAATAATAACAAAGTAATTCTAATAAAAAACCTTCACTAACCAGGACACCAAAATACTGTAAAAGTAAAGGTAGGTCAGGAACAAGGAGCTTTTTAAAAAAAAACCCAGGCTGTGAACGGTCAATTAACCCTTCGTTTCGTTCTGCAGGCAGCCTCAGTTGCATTCAAGGGTGCAAAATACTGATCTAACCGATTGCTTTTTTTTTATGATTGTTCAAGGGCTTGTCTACAACGTTAATTATTGGGTGTTCCTTAACAGAAAAAACAATGATGGTTTCATTGAAACAATCAGCAACCCTAGTAATGATTTTCTCCCTTTCAACTTACTCAAGGATGATAACAACTTTTAATTAGAATTAAAATTATACTGAGCATCTTGCTTCTTAACCCTTCGGACTAATAATTTAGTCCTCAATTGATATGGAAAAGGAGGAAGTGGTATGGAGTGTGGGTCTTTTTCCATTGGAAGGGTTTAGTAAAACCCCATCGTCATCATCAGAAGAGGGACTAATAATCATGTATATATTAGACCATACAGCTTCATGCAGTAAAGGAATGGAGATTAAAGGATCAGTTTGAAACCAAAAAAAAACTGAAAATGAAACACTGCCAGTGCTATAAAAGATAAATTTTTTTTTCTTCAGTTAACTTAAAAGAAAAAGGGGGGTAGGGAACCCTTTTATGGTTCTATTAGGTCTAGTGGAATGGGGTTAAGGGCCTCATTGCCCCTGGTAACTACCTAAACTTTTTTTTAGAGAACAGAATAGGCCTTGCATTAATCCATTACATATTTAATAAATTTCCTAACTATTCTTTATTTCTTCTGGAAACAAGGGGAAATAACATTTGTACATTAAAAACTAACTGGTTAAATTCCATCATTGTTGGCAGTCTTCATGGCAAAATGATATGAAATTTATCAATACACAGTCTGTCTCTTAAACCTGCCAGGTGAGATTAGTAATAAAGTAAACCTTTACAGTGATATAAATGATTTTATTTGAGACTCAAATTTCGGTAGGAGAACTGATCTTAGTCTACAGAAAAGTATTAACTCTTTGACTGTTCGTGTGAAACCCCTTAATTACGACTTTGCCATGGTCTTGTGGAATGAACTACATGCATCAGAAACAGTTAGTTAAACATATATAAAAATGAGTCTTTCACATAATATGTCATATAAAGTTGTCACATCTTTAAATTCTAGGATACGAAGCCATAGTAAGGTTATTTAGAAATCTGATTGGTCAGTAGAACATTACAGAGAGATCCCATTACGTTGGCAACCAAAATAAAAACTATTTCGTTGACATGCGGCTTACGTCCCATGGCCTTCGATCCCAAGTAATAAAAGAAAGGAAAGATGGACATAGAGGAGATATACAACAGGACATGGATAAGAGAGAGAGTCAAGTGTAGAACTACATTTCTAGGCACTGGGGTGCGAATTGCTAAGATAGTTTCCTGGGTTCAGGCTGGGAGATAGCCCAGGAGTCACACTCTATAATGACAATGGTTCTACTTCTTTTTCCCCAGCTGGAAGACTGCCTTCCAGGAAACGAATCTGCCCACTCTGACAAGCTCGATTGAGGGTGATGCATGACTATCTGGAGACCAAGCGTGATACATAATAATTATAATATATGCTGGTTGTTAAGTTGCGCATTTCGGAAAATAGACTTTTTATTCGATCATAGAAAGAATGAACCAGAAACACTTAAACTTTTTAGGCATTTTTTTTCTTTCTTTACTTATAAATGGAAATTCATAGGTTGAAGCTTTGAAGGTTGGTAATGATGTTGGACAAGTAATTGGTCAAATATGAAATGGAATAAGACAAAATAAGTGTATGGTTATTGTCATTTTATTATTTTGGGGAAGGATTTGTATTTCTTTATTATTTAACAAACAAACCAAACACATAGGTAGATAGGTAAAGTAGTGTGTGTGAAGATCTCTCTCTCCTATCTCTCATCTATCTATTATCTTTATCTAACCATCTATCTATATAATCTATTCTATCTATCTATTATCTTTATCTATCATCTATCTATCTGTTCATCTATCATCTGTTATCTGTCGATTGTCAGATCTGTCTATCTGTCGATATGTCTATCTTGTTATTGTCTATCTGTCTATCTATCTATCTATCTATCTATCGATCTATCTAGCTATCTATCACTATCTTTATCTATCTATCATCTACTATCTATCTATCTATCTATCGATAGAAAGATAGATGAAAAAATAAATAAAAATATATATATACACACACACACACACAAACATGCATCTTTAGACTCAAGCAGAAAACCGTGAACAGTACACAGATAATTATCACTAACGGACGGGAATTTATGAGATCTATTTAAATATGCCCCAAGGTAGCCTTTTAATCGGAATAGCCTTTGCATGATAGCCCATGTAATCAAAACACAGTTGGACAGCACTGCCATTTTAATAAGGGTCCTGCCTGGGTCCCAGCCTGGCTCTACTCTACATAACAAAGATGCCAAAAGAGGACTTCACTACCAAACTACCATCCACCAATTGGGGTTTCCAAGATGATTTGTTGTTCCCTTCAACACACCATAAAAGAAGAAAGAAAGAAAAACACATTTGAATTTTCCATGAATCTGCCAAAAATATGAGCAGAAATGCCTTAAAATTGTTGAGCTATATGTGTTAGGAAAATGGCCTAAAAAAAATGACCACTAATGTTAAATCCCAGTTACCTATTCAATAACCCCAGATTAGCAATACTGTTGTTTTATTTCTTCTAACTACTTGCAGCATGTGTAACATTCTTGTTGCAGTTCTAGATAAGCTTTTAATTCTAGTGATTATCCAAGAGGCCTTGCTATTGACTGTTGAATTACTGTCTGTCGCCCCCAAACCAATAGCCAACAGATGCTAGTATGGTGAAAAAGAGAAAATCAACCTGAAATTAAAAATCATATGTACAATTTCTTTTAAAGTGGGCTGTACCTTCAGTATATGTAAAGTGTCTATGTACCTTCAGTATATGAAAAGTGTTGCCATTCTTCTTATTTTTACTTGCCCCTGGCCCTTTCACACTGAGGCACAAAGGTAATAAGGGAGGGGGGTTATGCTAATGTGGGGTTCTTAATACAAGCGTATCAGGTAAAGGGGGGAATAATGATGTATTACTGTATCACGGGTTAATATAAAGGTATAAGGTAAATGGGGGGAATAATGGTGGTATTCGTACCAATATTTATGGTTAATATTAAAGGATAAGGTAAAAGGGGGATGATAATAGTGGGATTCTTTACACCACTTGTTAATACAAAGGTATCAGGTAAATGGGAGGGAAATAATGGTGCGATTCTGTACACACTGGTTTAATATAAAGGTATCAGGTAAATGGGGGGGTGGGGGGGGGGGGGATGTGATGAGGTGGAATTCTGTACCACAACTGGTTTTAATACAAAGGTATCAGGTGAAATGGGGGATGGGATCATGCATAATGGTAGCTTCTGTACACACTGGTTAAATATAAAGGATGTCAGTAAAATGGGGGGATAGGATAAAGGTGGGATCTGTACCACACATGGTAATACAAAGGGATCAGGGTAAATGGGGGGGATGTGATTATGGTTGGGGATTCTGTACACACTGGTTAATATAAAAGGTTTCAGGTGAATGGGTGGGGATGTGATTTATGGTGGGCTTCTGTACACACAGCTAATAAAAAGGTATCAGGTACAAAGGGGGGATGGAATGGGGGGATTCCTTGTACACACTGGTTTAATATAAGGTATCCAGGGTAAAGGGGGATGATAATGGTAGGGATCTGAACACACTAGTGATATAAGGTATCGGTAAATGGGGGGGGATGTGATAATGGATGGGTTGTAACACATTGTAATATAAGTATTAGTTAAATGGGGGAAATAATAGTGGGATTCTGTATCACACTGCGTAAATAAAAAGGTTCAGGTAAATGGGGATATGATATATGGTGGGATTGGGATCTGACACACTGGTTAATATAAAGCTATCAGGTAAATGGGGGATGTGATAATGGGGAATCTGTCCAAATTGGGTAATTATGAAGGTATCAGGTAAATAGGGAATGTGTGCTACTGATGAGATTCTTACCCACTGGTTAATAAAAAGTATCAGGTAAATGGGGGGATGTGATGAAATGGTGGGATTCTGAAACACACTGGGAAATTAAAAAAGGTATAAGGTAAATGGGGGAGTGATTAATGGTGGGAATCGTACACACTTGGTAATATAAAGGTATCAGTAAATGGGGGAAATAATAGTGGGATTGTACACACGGGGTAATATAAATGTATAGGTAAAGGGGGGATATGATAATGGTGGGCATTCTGTAACCACTGGTTAATATAAAGGTATCAGGTAAGATGGGGGATGTGATAATGGTGGAATTCTGTACACACTGGTTAATATAAGGTATCAGGTTAAATGGGGGATGTGGAAATAGTTGGGGATTCTGTACCACAACTGGTCTAATCCATTGAACTGAAACCTGTTACTACAAATGACAGGATCGTGTTCATTTATTTTCCCATAAGTCCCCTCAACTTCCTTGTTACCCCCCCCCCCCAGTTGTGATTTCGCCCTGTCAGTGAGAGACCTATGTATCCCGGTTATTGGTCTGTGCCACATGGGGTGACTTTATATCATTCCCATCTGTAAGATATAGAAGGTCATAGCCTGTATGGGAAGCGGTTTTTACAGCGATCCCCGTCTGAGTGCCGGCTCTATGTAGACTGTAAGGTTAGTTATCGCTCGTACGGGGTCAGGCTCTGGATCCTGCCCTGTAGTAAGTAGTAATGCAGGATGTCTGGTGGTGCACACTCTGATGAGCGTCAGTCCCCAGCCACCGCAACCACTAGCGCTGTGAGCGGAGTGACGTTACAATGAGAGCACCACTGAGCACCGCTCACCCCAGCAAAACCAGCGACCTGCGCTACATTAACTAACAACTTCCCTGATAGCGAAACGGACTACACTGCTACCAGGCTAGTACCAGGCCTTCTACATACATATGTTGTACATACACACATACATGGCATTGACTCTCACGGTCAACCTCCTGGAACTGCTTACTGTACTGGAGACTGCCAACACAAGTTTTGTCTACCTAGCTAGCTACTGTCTTAAGGTGTCTCACCTACCTTATTAGATATCCAGATATTCTATCGACCATCTCTATCGTAAGTAAATTTCTATCGAAAAAGTCTGTTAAAGTGCAATCCCACCCATGTATAGCCAAATTGACACTGCCACAAGTTAACCCTACAGTCTATATGTATCTCTCTCTCACATCAATACAAATAGTACGAACATTTAAGTGACACCACCTATTTCTAATCTATCATCTATTGTCGTCTGTCGTCTGTCTGTCCTGTCGGGTCTGTCGGTCTGTCTGTCTGTCTATCGATGTATATTCTATCATCCATCCACCGATTTATCTGTCTGGTCTGTTTCTGTCGTCTGTCTGTCTATCTATCTATCTATTATCTATCTATCATCTATCTATCTATCTATTTATATCTAGCGAGCGAAGCGGATCAGGGCGAGTAGCCAGGCCACGAGCAGAACAACCCACCCAAACACCCACCCACCCAACCAAGCAAGCCACCATCCATCCAGCCACATCCAGCCAGCGAGAGAGCGAGCGAGCGAGCGAGCGAGCAGCTAGCTAGCGAGCGATCTAGCCGAATCGAGCAGCGAGCGAGCGATCTACGGAGAATCGATTATCGAATCTATCTGATCCTATCCAGAAGCTAGCAGCATCTACCTATCGATCTCTATTATCTAGCGATCGATTATCGATCGATTAGCTAGATAGCAGTCATCTAGTTCGATCATCTATCTATCTATTATCTATCATTTCTATCTATCTAGTCTACTATCTGATCTATATACTCTACTATCTATTATCTATCTATCTATATAGCTATAGATAGATCTATAGATGATCTACTATCTATCTATATATCTATCTATCTTTTTATCGATCAATCGATCGATATAGATAGATAATAAAATGAATAAAGATGATAAAATGAATAAGAGTGATAGATAGCATGTTTGATTCATCCTTTTTCTAAAACATATTATCTATCAAACCATCCTTTATATATTGTTTATCATTTCTGTCTATGCTTGCTAATTTTTTGACCCTTTATTAATTATTAATTTGCTTTGTAATGAAATGTTCATGAACAGACAGTAATAAAGGATTTATTTGGTATCCTAAATGTTGCTTTTTTAAAAAATTAACTTTTAGACACGCAACCAGGTGAATGCATCACTGCTAAAAGGAGACTTGGTACTGTTAACATTTTTTATATCTTTTATATTTGATCTTATTAGACTTACACAATTGAAAAACAGAACCACACACAGAAATGTTTTTTTTATGAATGATTCTTTACGTCAAGAATCTTTACTAATGTCTTTGGTATTCAACAATGTTCACACTACTATTTATCACTTTTGATTGAACAAAATTGATTGGACTAATCGATGAGATGAAAAACTGACCCCCTTGTGTCTAGCTTTAGGGGATAACTTATAGGAGCCAGATGGCCAAATATCCCTTGGTAGTTAATGCAAAACAACATGTAGGAGAGGCATATTGATATAGTAAAGTAGGAATTTGTATATGTTGCTTGTATCTCAGGTGGGCTTAGCCCTTTAACAAATGTTTCAAAAACGACCATTATAATATGTGAAAGAAATTGCAAATGTAGCAGCTACAGAGGCCGATCCAAACAGTCCTTGATAATTAATCCACCATCGAAGCATGCGGGGGGATGATCAAGCTGACAAGGCCAGGAGAGATGCAGCTACTGCTAACATTAGTATTTTGGAAGCAGTGCTGAGTGTTCGAGGCAATTTTACGAGGACAGCAGGAAATTCATGATGCACAGAAAAAAGCAACAGGGCATGATATTAAAAGTTACTTACACCTTAACATTCTCTTATTTCACCACTACACCTTCAGATTGCAATGTAGGAGAGAATGAAGCAAACAGTCTAGGACAATATTTTGCATTTATTATTATGTTAAAACAAACATACATATATAGGAAGAAACCAGCATAAATTATACATTTACATATATCTATATCTACCAGAAATGGGCACTAAATCTTTCAAATGCAAACTGACAAGGCCTTGTTGAAGATTTTCACAATAAATTGAAAAGACCCATGAGTGCCCACCTTATTTGTGATTTTGACATCTACATAGAAAATGCGTAATGATTCTTCTATCGTCCATAAGGAATGGTTGCCTCTAACAAAAACACATTTTTAATAAAATATAAATTAGAGATACACAATCATTTTTAATTATGTGGACTGTGTTATTTTCCCAATAACTCACAGGCAAAGCAAAGTTTAAAACACTCTGCTTTACTAAGGCTAAACAATTCGTATAAAGGTATCAGGTAAATGGGGGATGTGATAATGGTGGGATTCTGAACACACTAGTTGATATAAAGGTATCAGGTAAATGGGGGATGTGATAATGGTGGGATTCTATGTGATAATGGTGGGATTCTGTACACACTTGGTAATATAAAGGTATTAGTTAAATGGGGGAAATAATAGTGGGATTCTGTACACACTGGTAAATAAAAAAGGTATCAGGTAAATGGGGGATATGATAATGGTGGGATTCTGTACACACTGGTTAATATAAAGCTATCAGGTAAATGGGGGATGTGATAATGGTGGGAATCTGTACACATTGGGTAATTATGAAGGTATCAGGTAAATAGGGGAATGTGATAATGATGAGATTCTGTACACACTGGTTAATAAAAAAGTATCAGGTAAATGGGGGGATGTGATAATGGTGGGATTCTGAACACACTGGGTAATATAAAGGTATCAGGTAAATGGGGGATGTGATAATGGTGGGATTCTGATCCACTTGGTAATAAAGGTATCAGTTAAATGGGGGAAATAATAGTGGGATTCTGTACACACTGGGTAATATAAAGGTATCAGGTAAATGGGGGATATGATAATGGTGGGATTCTGTACACACTGGTTAATATAAAGGTATCAGGTAAATGGGGGATGTGATAATGGTGGAATTCTGTACACACTGGTTAATATAAAGGTATCAGGTAAATGGGGGATGTGAAAATAGTGGGATTCTGTACACACTGGTCTATCCCATTGAACTGAACTCTGTTACTACAAATGACAGGATCCGTGTTTCTATTATTTTTCCCATGAAGTCCCATAAACTTCCCTTGTTTCCCCCCCCCCCCCCCCCAGTTGCTGATTTCCCCCTGTCAGTGGAGACCTATGTATCCCTGTTATTGTGTCTGTGCCACATGGGGTGACTTTCTATCATTCCCGATCTGTAAGATATAGAAGGTCCATTACCTGTACTGGGAGCGGTTACAGCGATCCCCGTCTGAGTGCCGGCTCTCCTGTAGACTGTAAGGTAGTTATCGCTCGTACGGTGTCACTGGCTCTGGATCTGCCCAGTAGTAATGCAGGCATGTCTGTGTGGTGCACACCTGACTGAGCGTTCAGTCCCCAGGCACCGCAACCACTAGCGCTGTGAGCTGAGTGACGTTACAATGAGAGCACCACTGAGCACCGCTCACCCCCAGCAAACCAGCGCCTGGGCGCTTACATTCAACTTAACAACTTCCCTGATAGAGAAACGGCTACACTGCTACCAGGCTAGTACCAGCCTTCTACATACACATATACATACAAACATACATGGCATTGACTCTCACTGTCAACCTTCCTGGAACTGCTTACTGTACTGGAGCCTGCCCACACAATGTTTGTCTACCTAGCTAGCTACCTGTCTTAAGGTGTCTCACCTACCTTATTTAGATATCCAGATATTCTATCTACCATCTTCCTATCTGTTAAGTAAATTTCTATCGAAAAAGTCTGTAAAGTTCAATCCACCATGTATAGCCAAATTGCACTGCCACAGTTAACCCTACAGTCTATATGTATCTCTTCTCCCATCAATACACATATATTACTAACATTAAAGTGCACCCACCTATCTATCTTTCTTATCGATCTGTCTGTCTGTCTGTCTGTCTGTCTGTCTGTCTGTCTATCTATGTATATTCTATCCATCCATCCACCTATTCATCTGTCTGTCTGTCTGTCTGTCTGTCTGTCTATCTATCTATCTATCTATCTATCTATCTATCTATCTATCTATCTATCTATCTATCTATCTATCTATCCATTCTATTTATCCATCCACCCATCCATCCCACCCACCCACCCACCCACCCACCCACCCATCCATCCATCCATCCATCCATCCATCCATCCATCCATCTATCTATCTATCTATCTATCTATCTATCTATCTATCTATCTATC
>JAACNH010000424.1:110041-220100 GCA_019447015.1 Hymenochirus boettgeri
TCTATCTATCTATCTATCTATCTATCTATCTATCTATCTATCTATCTGGCTGTCTGTCTGTCTATCTATTATCTATCTATCTATCTATCTGGCTGTCTGTCTGTCTATCTATTATCTATCTATCTATCTATCTATCTATCTATCTATCTATCTAATTATACCAGTATGCGTGCATTCAGCCTTCCAATAGATTACAAATACAGTTTTAGGATGCCCAGGTGCTTGTGCTAGACTGATAATACCAAACCAGGTATAATGCAGAGCACTCTTGGGTCTTGTGCAAAAAATAGATTTATTAATCCAGTGTAACAGACAGCAGTAGTGTAACAGACAGCAGTCTGTTACACTGGTTTAATAAATCTATTTTTTGCACAAGACCCAAGAGTGCTCTGCAATTATATCCTGGTTTGGTATCTATCTATCTATCTATCTATCTATCTATCTATCTATCTATCTATCTATCTATCTATCTATCTATCTATCTATCTATCTATCTATCTATCTATCTATCTATCTATCTATCTAATCTATCTATATATCATCTCTCTCTCTCTCTCTCTCTCTCTCTCGAATCTATCTATCTATTATCTATCCTCTATCTATCATATATCCTTGTCTGTCGGTCTATCTATCCGTCTGTCTGTCTGTCTATATAACTAAATTTGCATATCCATATCTGTCTGTATATCTATATATATAACTACATTTCATTTAACCGTATTTATCTGTCTATCTATCTATCTATCTATCTATCTATCTATCTATCTATCTATCTATTCTAAGTATATAACTATCTAGAGGTGATGGACAGACATGATGCCAGGGTTGTAATGGTATACATTTTACCAAAATATCATATAGGGGAATTAAGATTATTTTCTAACACCTTCAACTGTACAAACAATACGGAAAGTACAGACTACATTTTACCATTAATTAAAGCTTTAAAAAAAAAAAAAAAAAAAAAGAATATATATATTATATATTATATTATATATCTATATATATATATATGCAATATAAGCAATACACAAAATAATTTTGCTGATGTTACCTTTTCCACATCTTCGTGTGACAATGCTATTACATTAACATTTAGTTCCTTTAAACACTTATATACATGCATATAGAAACTTAATTTTAATACCCTATAGTTTACCTGTCATATTGATACTGGCTGAGTGTGTGGTCATAAGGGTAGTAGGCTGCAGTCTGTGGGATTCCCGCATGCGCAGATCCGGTGCCATCCTTTGACTCAAATGCATTCTGAAACAAAAGGTCAGGTGTCCTTTATATTGTATGTAACATTAACCATGTAAAGTATGAACCGTTTTTTTTCTCTGTCAACTTTTCTCTGTTATCAGACTAAGCCAGACACTATTTAATAATTTAAATATAATATATGGTGGCATAAATCTCACGACAGAATTCTATATTGCTCTGTGTTAGTGCGGATATGTAATGATGATTATGTTCTACTGTAAAGCCAACACCAAAACTCATTCTACTGTTAATATGTTTAGCGATAAGGAAAACCATTTCTACACATTTAATACATATTCCACACCAGGGAACAGATAAACTAGGTGACAACATCCATCTCCTGCTGTCAGCCTCTTTATCATTAGAGGAGAAGGAAAGATGAATCTCCCATGCTAATCAGTGAGATTGCTATATAGCACTCAATATAATATATACCAAGGCATACAAGTCCAATAAGAGTTCCATTTTACTGCACAGACCATTGACCCTTTAGATTGCTGGTTTAAATACAATAAACACTTATCAACCCACCGTGTATCCTCTAAGAGAAACATCATTGCCAGGTCGAAACGTTGTTTCCATTCTAATTAAATGACCAGATAACTTCACATGGTTGATTTAACAGATTTACAGAGGCTATAAACCTTAAACATAATGACTTTGTGTCAGGTTAAACTCCCACCTGTATATATTGCACAGTAATAAAATGTTTTGGCTTTTTAAAAAGATTTCTCCTTACCAGGGAATAAAATGCAGAAGCATCAGCTCCATAGGTTACGTAATTTCCATAGCCCTATGCTGTGTGTAGGATTCCCATAGACCCCTAAAGCAGCCGCAGAATTAAGCTCATGCCTGGCAGTGGCCAACAATCTGCTCTCATACACCGGGCAATATACTGGGGTCTGGGCTGAGGCTGCAGCAGCTGAATCAGACAGGGTCCTTCCACTAGATTCGCAGCAAGTTGAAAGGGAGTTGGTGGTCATCAAGAACTGCGGGCGACAGGTCCACAGGTTATAATCACAGGTTATGGTCGCTAGGATACTTTAATGACAGACAGACACAGTGATGTATGGATGGGTGGATGGATAGAATAGATGATAGATAGATAGATAGATAGATAGATAGATAGATCATAGATAGATCATAGATAGATAGATAGATAATAGACAGATAGATAGACAGTCAGACAGACAGACAGATAGTGATAAACAGGTAGATTATATTTGTCTTAATGTCATTAAGTAAAATAGATAGATAAATAGATATAATCTATTAATAGATAGATAGATAGATAGATATATAGATAGATAGATAGATAGATACATATAATCTATTAATAGGTAGATATATTTGATTAATAGGCGGTCCTTGCCCATTTAAATAAAATGACTTAATTCTATCTAATCTATCTATCTATCTATCTATCTATCTATCTATCTATCTATCTATCTATCTATCTATCTACCTATCTATCTATTACTATAACCCCATGTTACTGTGCTAGCTCTTACCTGTGGTGTAGAGGAATATGGGTATCCAAACTGTGGGTATGACATGATACATAGGATTATGTATCCCACGGAAAAAACACAGCTCTTTATATTGAGGATTGGATCTGATCTTCTTTCCCAATCGATTTATATCCGAAGTGTGCACGATGCTTATTAAAAGAAAACATATAAGGAGTATTTAATGAATTTACCCACTATGTATTAAAATATTAATATAACTAGAAATACTTTTAGAATTAAAAAAAAATCATCAGTAAGTAACCCTTCCACTTCTTAACCAAATAAATATAAAATGTTAAACAAGTGGAAATATTTGTGATTTAAATAATAATAATAATAATAATAAAAAAGTAATTCTAATAAAAAACCTTCACTAAACCCAGACACAAAATACTGTAAAATCAGGTAAGGTCAGGAACAAGGAGCTTTAAAAAAAACCCAGGCTGTGACGTCAATTAACCCTTTTCGTTCTGCAGCAGCCTCAGTGCATTCAAGGGTGCAAAATACTGATCTAAACCGATTTGCTTTTTTTTATGGATTGTTCAAGGGCTGTCGTTACAAGTTAATTATTGGTGTTCCTTTAACAGAAAAACAATTGAATGGTTTCATTGAAACAATCAGCAAACCCATAGTAATGATTTTCTCCCTTTCACTTACTCAAGGATGGATAACACTTTTAATTAGAAATTAATTAATGAGCATCTGCTTCTTAACCACTTCGGACTAATAATTAGTCTCAATTAGATATGGAAAAGGGAAAGTGGTATTGGAGTGCTGGTTCTTTTCCATTGGAATGGGTTTAGTTAACCCCATAGTCATCATCAGAAGAGACAATAATCATTTGTATATATTAGACCATACACTTCATGCAGTAATGGAATGTGAGATTAAAGGATCAGTTTGAACCAAAAAAACTGAAATGAAACACTGCCAGTGCTCTAAAGATAAAGTTTTTTTTTCTTCAGTTAAACTTAAAATAAAAAAGGGGGTAACCCTTTTTATGGTTCTATTAGGTCTAGTGGAATGTGGGTTAAGCCTCATTGCCCCTGGTAACTCCCTAAACTTTTTAGAGCACAGAATAGGCCTTGCATTAAATCCTTACATTATTTAATTAAATGTTTCTAACTATTCTTTATTCTTCTGGAAACAAGGGGAAATAACATTTGTACATTAAAACTACCTGGGTTAATCTACCATCATTGTTGGCATTCTTCATGGCAAATGATATGAAATTTATCAATACACATGTCTGTCTCTTAAACCTGTCCAGGTGAGATGTAGTAATAAAGTAAACCTTTACAGTGATATAAATGATTTTATTTGAGACTCTAAATTCTGTAGGAGAACTGATCTTAGCTACAGAAAAGTATTAACTCTTTGCTGTTTGTTTGAACCCCTAATTACGACTTTCCATGTCTCTGCTGGAATGAACTACATGCATCAGAACAGGTTAGTAATACATATATTATCAAATTGAGTCTTTCACATATATATGTCATATAAAGTTGTCCCTTTTAAAATTCTATTGATACTGAAGCATAGTAAGTTATTTAGAAATCTGATTGGTCAGTCATAACATTACAGAGAGATCCCATTACTGTATGGCACCAAAATAACTATTTCGTTGCCACTGGGCTTTTCGTCCCATGGCCTTCGATCCCAATTAATAAAAAGAAAGGAAAGATTGACCTAGAGGAGATATACACAGACATGATAAGAGAGAGGAGTCAATGTGTAGAACTACATTTCTAGGCACTGGTGTGCTGACTTGCTCAGATAGTTTCCTGGGTTCAGGCATGTGGATAGCCCCAGGGTCACACTCTAATTAATGACAATGTTCTCTTCTTTTTTCCCCAGCTGGAAGACTGCCTTCCAGGAACGAATCTGCCCACTCTGACAGCTCGATTGAGGGTGATTGATGACTATCTGGAGACCACTGTATACATAATATAATATAATATATGCTGTGTAATTGCAGCATTTACAGGAAAATAGACTTTTTATTAGCATCCTAGCAAAGATGAACCAGAAACAATCTTTAAACTTTTTAAGGCATTTTTTTTTCTTTCTTTACTTATAAATGGAAATTCATAGGTTTAAGCTTTGCAGGTGTAATGATGTTGGACAAGTAATTGGTCAAATATGAAATGAATATACAATAATAAGTGTATGGTTATTGTCATTTTATTATTATGGGGAATGATTTGTATTTCTTTATTATTTTAACACACAAACCAAACACATAGGTATATATGTAAACGTAGTGTGTGTGAATATCTCTCTCTCTCTCTCTCTCTATCTATCTATCTATCTTTTATCTAACCATCTATCTATATATCTATCTATCTATCTATCTATCTTTATCTATCTATCTATCTATCTGTCTATCTATCTATCTGTCTATCTGTCTATCTGTCTATCTGTCTATCTGTCTATATGTCTATCTGTCTATCTGTCTATCTGTCTATCTATCTATCTATCTATCTATCTATCTATCTATCTATCTATCTATCTATTACTATAACCCCCCATGTTACTGTGCTCGCTCTTACTGTGGTGTAGAGAAATCTATCTATCTATCTATCTATCTATCTATCTATCTATCTATCTATCGATAGAAAGATAGATTAAAAAATAAATAAATAAATATATATATACACACACACACACACACACATGCATATTTAGACTCACGCAGAACACACGTGAACAGTACACAGATAATTATCATATAAAGGGACGGAATTCTATGAGATCTATTTAAAATCCCCAAAGGTAGCCTTTTAATAGAATAGCCTTTTCATGATAGCCCATGTAATCAACACAGTTGACAGCACTGCCATTTTAATAAGGGTCCTGCCTGGTCCCAGCCTGCTCTACTCTACATAACAAAGATTGCCAAAAGAGGACTTCACTACAAACTACCATCACCAAATTGAGGTTTCCAACTGAGTTGTCTGTTCCATTCAAACACACCCATAAAGAAACACATTTGCTTTTCCATGAATCTGCCAAAATATGAGCAGAAATGCCTTAAAATTGTTGAGCTATATTTGTATAGGACCATGGGCCTAAAAATGACCACTAATGTTAAATCCCATTTCCCCTATAATCAATAACCCCAGATTAGCAATAACTGTATGTTTTATTTCTTCTAACTACTTGCAGCATGTGTAACATTCTTGTTGCAGTTCTAGATAAGCCTTTTAATTCTAGTGATTATCCAAAGAGGCCTTGCTATTGACTGTTTGTAATTACTGTACTGTAGCAAACCAATAGCCAACAGTGCTATTAGGTGAAAAAGAGAAAATCAACCTGAAATAAAATCATATGTACAATTTCTTTTAAATTGGGCTGTACCTTCAGTATATGTAAAGTGTTATGTACCTTCAGTATATGTAAAGTGTTGCCATTCTTCTTATTTTTACTGCCCTTGCCCTTTCTCAATGAGGCACAAAGGTAAATAAGGGAGGGGGGTATGATAATGGTGGGGTTCTTAATACAAGCGTATCAGGTAAATGGGGGGAATAATGATGTGATTCTGTATACACTGGTTAATATAAAGGTATCAGGTAAATGGGGGGAATAATGGTGGTATTCTGTACACACTGGTTAATATAAAGGTATAAGGTAAATAAGGGGGGATGATAATAGTGGGATTCTTTACACACTGGTTAATACAAAGGTATCAGGTAAATGGGGGGAATAATGGTAGGATTCTGTACACACTGGTTAATATAAAGGTATCAGGTAAATGGGGGGATATGATAAAGGTGGGATTCTGTACCACACTGGTTAATACAAAGGTATCAGGTAAATGGGGGGATATGATAAGGTGGATTCTGTACACACTGGTTAATAACAAAGGTTCAGGTAATGGGGGATGTGATTATGGTGGGATTCTTACACACGGTTAATATAAGGTTTCAGTGAATGGTGGGATTGTTATGGTGGGCTTCTGTCACACACTAGCTAATAAAAGGTATACAGTTAAAGGGGGGATTGATAATGGGGGGATTCTGTACACACTGGTTAATATAAAGGTATCAGGTAAATGGGGGATGTGATATGGTGGGATTCTGAACACACTAGTTGATATAAAGGTATCAGTAAATGGGGTGTGATAATGGTGGATTCTGTACACACTTGGTAATATAAAGGTATTAGTTAAATGGGGGAAATAATAGTGGGATTCTGTACCACACTGGTAAATAAAAATATCAGGTAAATGGGGGAATTGATAATGGTGGGATTCTGTACACACTGGTTAATATAAACTATCAGGTAATGGGGGATGTGATAATGTTGGAATCTGTACACATTGGGTAATTATGAAGTGTATCAGGTAATAGGGGAATGTATAATGATGAATTCTGTACACACTGGTTAATAAAAAGTATCAGGTAAATGGGGGGATGTGATAATGGTGGGATTCTGAACCACTGGGTAATATAAAGGTATCAGGTAAATGGGGATGTGATAATGGTGGGATTCTGTACACACTTGGTAATATAAAGGTATCAGTTAAATGGGGGAAATAATAGTGGGATTCTGTACACACTGGGTAATATAAAGGTATCAGGTAAATGGGGATATGATAATGGTGGGATTCTGTACACACTGGTAATAATAAGTTATCAGGTAATGGGGGATGTGATAATGGTGGAATTCTGTACACACTGGTTAATATAAAGGTATCAGGTAAATGGGGGATGTGAAAATAGTGGGATTCTGTACACACTGGTCTATCCCATTGAACTGAACTCTGTTACTACAAATGACAGGATCCGTGTTTCTATTATTTTTCCCATGAAGTCCCATAAACTTCCCTTGTTACCCCCCCCCCCCCCCCAGTTGCTGATTTCCCCCTGTCAGTGGAGACCTATGTATCCCTGTTATTGTGTCTGTGCCACATGGGTGACTTTCTATCATTCCCGATCTGTAAGATATAGAAGGTCCATTACCTGTACTGGGAGCGGTTACAGCGATCCCCGTCTGAGGCCGGCTCTCCTGTAGACTGTAAGGTAGTTATCGCTCTGTACGGTGTCACGGCTCTGGATCTGCCCAGTAGTAATGCAGGCATGTCTGTGTGGTGCACCACCTGACTGAGCGTTCATCCCCAGCCACCGCAACCACTACGCTGTGAGCTGAGTGACGTTACAATGAGAGCACCACTGAGCACCGCTCACCCCCAGCAAACCAGCGCCTGGGCGCTTACATTCAACTTAACAACTTCCCTGATAGAGAAACGGCTACACTGCTACCAGGCTAGTACCAGCCTTCTACATCATATACATACAAACATACATGGCATTGACTCTCACTGTCAACCTTCCTGGAACTGCTTACTGTACTGGAGCCTGCCCACACAATGTTTGTCTACCTAGCTAGCTACCTGTCTTAAGGTGTCTCACCTACCTTATTTAGATATCCAGATATTCTATCTACCATCTTCCTATCTGTTAAGTAATTCTATCGAAAAAGTCTGTAAAGTTCAATCCACCATGTATAGCCAAATTGCACTGCCACAGTTAACCCTACAGTCTATATGTATCTCTTCTCCCATCAATCACCATATATTACTAACATTAAGTGCACCCACCTATCTATCTATCTATCTCCTGTCTGTGTCTGTCTGTCTGTCTGTCTGTCTGTCTGTCTGTCTGTCTGTCATCTATGTATATTCTATCCATCCATCCACCTATTATCTGTCTGTCTGTCTGTCTGTCTGTCTGTCTATCTATCTATCTATCTATCTATCTATCTATCTCTATCTATCTATCTATCTATCTATCTATCTAGTCCATTCTATTTAATCCATCCACCTATCCATCCCACCACCACCCACCCACCCACCCCACCCATCCATCCATCCATCATCCATCCATCCATCCATCCATCTATCTATCTATCTATCTATCTATCTATCTATCTATCTATCTACTCTATCTATCTATCTATCTCTATCTATCTATCCTCTTTCTATCAATCTATCTATCTATCCTCTTTCTTTCTATCTGTCTATCTATATATCTACCTATCTATCTCTATCTATCTATCTATCTATCTATCTATCTATCTATCATCTATCTATCTTCTATCTATCTATCTATCTATCTATCTATCTATCTTCTATCTATCTATCTATCTATCTTATCTATCTATCTATCTATCTATCTATCTATCTACTATATATCTATCGATGATCTATAGATAGATCTATCTCTATCTATATATCATCTTTTTTATCGATCAATCGATCGATATGATAATAAATAAATGAATAAAGAGTGATATAAATGAATAAGAGTGATGAGAGCATGTTTTATTTCTATCCTTTTTCTAAACATATTATCTATCACAACCATTCATTTATATCTTGTTTATCATTTCTGTCTATGCTTGCATATGTTTTTGATATAATTAATAATTTGCTTTGGTAATGAACGTTATGAACAGCATTAATAAGGATTTATTATGGTATCTAAAGTGTTAAAAAATTACCTTTTAGACCAGCAGTGAATAGCATCACTGATAAAAGGAGACTTGGTACTGTACCATTTGTTCTACCTTTTATATTTTGATTATCTTAGATATCACAATTGAAACAGAACCACACACAGAAATGTTTTTTTATGAATGATTCTTTACTGTCCAGAATCTTTACTAATGTCTTGGTTATTCACAATGTTCACACTTAATATTTATCACTTTTGATTGAAAAAATTGCTTTTACTAATCGATTAGACTGAAAAACTGACCTTTGTTTGTCTAGCTTTAGGTGGATAACTTATAGGAGCCCAGATGGCAAATATCCCTTTGTGTAGTTAAGCAAAACAACATGTAGGAGAGGCATATTGCTCTGTAAGTAGGGAATTTGTATATGTCTGCTTTGTTAATCTTCAGGTGTGCTCTAGCCCTTTAAACCAATGTTCAAAACGACCCATATAATATGTGAATAGAAATTGCAATGTAGCTACAGAGACCGATCCAACAGTCCTGATCATTCATCACCATCGCAAGCACCGGGATGACAACTGACAAGGGCCAGGAGAGATGCAGCTTACTGCTAACATTTTATATTGGGAGTGCTGAGTGTTCGAGCAATTTACTAGGACATGCAGAATTCATGATGCACCTAATAAAGCAAACAGGGCTGATAAAAGTACTCTACCCCTTACATTTCTCTTATTTCACCACTACACCTTCAGATTTCAATGTAGGAGAAATGAATCACACAGTCTAGAAATTTTTTGCATTTATATTATGTATAAACAAACTATACATATATAGGAAAACCAGCATAAATGTATACATTTACATATTATATATTCTACCAGAAAGTGGGCACTAAATCTTCAAATGCAAACTGCCCAGGCCTTGTTGCAGATTTTCACAATAAATTGAAAAGACCCATGAGTGCACCTTATTTGTGAATTTTTACATATACATAGAAATGCGTAATATATCTCATATCTTCATAAGAATGGTTGCCTCTACAAAAACACATTTTTAATAAATATAAAATTTAGAGATACACAATCATTTTTAATTATTGTGATGTGTTTATTTTCCAATAACTGCACAGGCAAGCAAAGTTTTAAACACAACTCTGCTCTTTACTCAGGCTAAACAATTCTGTACCAATCAATGTGGTCAATGTGAGAGATTCAGAAAGTACCTTCTAAAGCTGGCTGCACACATTACTGGTAAAGGGCCAATCCCGCCAGTACACACATTTTCGGTAATGTGTGTACTTTCTTAACGACCGTTTCCGATGCCGATGAATGCTCACGTCGGCATTGCAAATGGTTGTGACAAATGGAAGGTTTTCCTTCAGTCGTGGTCGCCCCATTTTACTAAAGTAAAAGGAGTCGTCTGTGATCGTTAGGTGTATGGCAGTCATGTGCAAACTTGCTACACTATATACAGGGAGAATGCTCCCTTGTGAAGTCACATCTTTCAAAGATGACAGAGAGAACCTTACAGATTTTGTCTGTCATATTTGAAAGATTGGTACTGTGTGTAACCAGTTTAAGATCCCCTCCCCTGTTCTTCTGCACGGTGAATGCAAAGGTCAATTTGGATGTTATTTATCAAGAAATCACAGCAGGTAGAAAAGGAAGATCGATTTGGAGGAGTAACCCCCAATAGTCCCATAAATCACATGGGTTGATATTTTATACAATGTTTGGTCAATCTGCCTGAAATATCGGCAGAAATTTCTGACCAACCAATATTTATATGAAAATGCACAGGGTCAGGCAAAAAGTTACCAAAGTCAGAAATTTGATTGGCTACTTAATGTTGTCAATCCTTCATATTTTCCAACATTGGATTGCTTGGTGGGTTGATATATTGCCTGGAAACTTTCCACTTCTTACACAGCCCCTCCAATCTACTGTATATAGCAAATAGTTGGTTGAAGGATAGCACATTTGTACCAGTCCTAACATTCCTTCTCTACCACAGACCTTAAACACAGACCATAGAAAAAACACAATACAACATACAACAATTATAGCATACTTAACACAGACAAACATCATTGTTTAAAAACAGTTAGCACCCACATTGAAAATCCAAATACTGTATATAATATTATATAGTTTACAGTATAGCACATTCGCAAACCTAACAGCAAATTAAAGGGGAAGTTCAGTGCAAATACATATGCTTTTAGAAAAAAGAGCAGAATTTTTTCATCCCAATGACCTTAATCTGCCAATTCAGCATTTTGTCTGTGTATAAATAAATGCAACCGAAATACTGACTTCCTGTTTGCAGGACCCCTAGTAGAGACCGTTATGGTCTTGCCCTTGACCCAGCGCCTGGGTTGATTAAGTTGCTCAGTAGAGATCTGAGCATCTTTGACCCAGCCAATCAGTAGAAATTACTGTTAGGAACATTCCAAGGATGTGGTGCATCCTGGGAAGAAGAAGGACCGTTAGAACCTGAAATGGCAGCTCACTAATGTCAACAGCAGGGAATAGCAAAGGTATGAAATCAACTGATTTTTCAAAATGGGAGAGAATATGTAGAATAACACAGAAGGCATTACCACAACTAACAATTTAAACAATATTAATAATTTCCTCTGAACTGTCCCTTAAGTTGGTGATCTCCCGTGTAATGAGGACCAGATATTTTTAATTAAAAGCCAACATGTGTAAAACCATGCTCTTCGGGATGCAGCTTTTCTTCCTAAATTCCTCTGCTGTTGGTAACACTTAACAGCTATCCAAATCTTCATTTGACATCAACTGCATCAACTAACACAGACAAATCACCAGCCATAGAGGAGCATAGGAAACGGGTCAGGTCAAGTTTGTAAAGTGGTTCTATAACCCATGATGTAGGTAGCATTGAACTAAATTTAGGGGCCTTGGACATAATTTATGTGTAGTACTCTGAATTAAGACTTATTTACATGGTAGATAATTCTGTACTGTATATGCAGTGATTGTTAGATAAATATTAATGATGGAACAATTGTCTAACAAGGAAAATAACAATTATATAACTTGTGTACTGTATCTAGATTAACACAACAAAAGACACAATGTCTGCCTACTACTCACACATCCACATATAAACCAATACCATGTAAATCTAAATCTTACAAAAGACTAAACAGCACGAAAGACACATTATAATGCAGCTAAAAGTACAAGTTTTAATATTGTTCATCATATATCATGATACACAAACTATGCCTTTACATGACAAATACACTAACTACAAGCCTCATGAAGACTACAACACATTCTAAATCACTTTAACGGTTGTGTTGTGGCCCGTTGTGCTCAGGTTCACAGATTACAGTTTTAACTTGCTAAATGCGATTCCATAACTACGTATGAACTACTAAGCTTGGTCAGTAGAAACAGTTACTCAGCCATGCTCAGACCTTTTGTTAGTATGAACTCAATGACAGTGAAAATGACTTGCAGCCTGCGTTTATATCCTTTAAAATTCTCTGAAATATAAATCCAGGTATGTGCTGAAGATGACTTTATAAGAGCTTGCTCTGGGGCTTGATAAATGCTGGGTTTTCAGAGCACGGAATTACCTCCCCTCTTTGTGAATTATATCACATTGTTCAGAATACAGACTCATTTTACACCTAGTGATTTTACTCATTCTAGAACTTGCTTGATAATCTTTTTTTCTTTGGGAAAACAAGCAACAAATCAAACCAAGCCTGTACTGTGCATGCTGTCACCAATACTTGATACAATTGTTTCCCTCTCATATGGAATTAAACTTTATTGATTAATTATTTTGAGCACCAATTTTTCATCCTTGCTGCTAAGTAGAAAACATCCTCAAACATAAATGTTTCCATATTTGAATTTCTCATATGTAAAACCTACTTAATTACCTTCCTGATAGCCAGACTTCAATTTCAAATCCATTCTGAAATTCCCCTTGAATATTAGCTGAACAATAGTTTACGAAAACCTATACCTTTCTCTTTAAATCTGAAAAATACAAGCTCTCCTTTTTTATTTAAATGATAGCTAAAGGCAGAAATAACTTCTAGCAGTGACCAGAACTCAAATATTTAATTACTTTTACACTAAATCACTCAGCAATGTGGTTCAGAAATTAAAACATTTTGTTAAAAAAAGGGAATAATTTTGCAAGCTCAGTTATTGAAAGAACAGATAAAAGTGCATAGTCCTAATGCATAGAAAGAGTCCCCTGGGGTTGGTTCAAAGACAGTACCTAAATATGACTTCAAAGTATTACTGCTGCAATACAACTGCTAATTCCTTCCTGATACTATATAAACCAAGACCCTTTTTAGTATGTTAAACATACTTTATATTCTATCTATCTATCTATCTATCTATCTATCATACATCTATCTATCTATCATCTATCTATCTATCTATCTATCTATCTATCTATCTATCTATCTATCTATCTATCTATCTACCTCCGTATCTATCTATCATCTATCTATCTATCTATCTATCTATCTATCTATCTATCTATCTATCTATCTATCTATCTATCTATCTATCATCTATCATCTTTCTTTCTTTTTTTTCCTTCACATTATTAATATTATGTTACTGCTGCAGTACAACTGTTAATTCCTTACTGATACATACATAAACCATAGTCCTATGTATATATATACTTGCATATCTATCTATCTATCTATCTATCTATCTATCTATCTATCTATCTATCCAAATGAGCTTGATTGGCAAAATCAATTTACATTGTTAAAGCAAACAAAATAAGGAAATACAGTAATATGGGAAATATAGAGTGGTTCATTCCTTGGATTTAATGGTAGGTGGATAAGGGTATAACTAGGTAAGGGTATAATTGGACATACAGGCAATGGACATTTATATGGGTATAAAATGGGTTTTGACATAGGATACAATGGTTGGGGAGTGATAAAGGGAGGGATATCTATCTATCTGTTTATCTATCTATTATCTATCCATCTATCTTTCTGTCTGTCTATCTTCCCTTTTCTTTCTATACACATGCACACCAATTCTCACCATGCATTGACAGTCAGATGTGATCACAGTTGGCCTCCAGCACAAATTGCCCCACCGTATATATCTAAGATATACAATAGCTTTAATATAAAATAGCAAATGCTTAGAAAGCTTTTATTGCATTTACTTTAAAGAAGGAAAGGGTCATGCCATTTCTTCCAGCTGAAGTGATCCATTTCTCTTACTAAAGAAACACTTGACCTGTACACCAGACTTAGTAAAATCATATATACCAGGCACTATATAGCTTAACAATTACCCCATACTAGCTGATCATTCAGTAATAATCTGCTTAGACTGACCTGCATTCCATAAAAACTGCACATGGAAAGAAAAATTATTGTGGTCACACAGTCATGTAAAAAGTGGAAAAATCCCTTATAATTCACCTATAACGCAATGTTTTTGTTTTATATTTTCCCCCACAGGGCAAGATCATTCAACAATTCCACATCCATATATAGTAATTGTTTCTCTGAATTGATCAATTGTCACTAGCTAATATGCAGGCTTCATTGCTTTCATTTGGAATAATGGCAGTTAACTTTTTCAAGTCAGCAGGGAAATATGAAACAGTCTATTATATTTGCATTGTAGGGTTACCAGATAATCTGCTGATCTACTTAAACTTGCATCATGTATTTTTAATTAGTGTGTTAATTTTTACTGACTAGCCAGCCATAATTGTTTCTTTTTAATTAACCCGAAATATAAATATAAATAACATTTATTAACACCAACTGCTCTTCATAGAAATTGATAAATCGTTTAAAATACCATAGGATTTTTTTTTACTTTGAAGGTGTAAGGAGGTTTTTTTTAGCTGAATCTATCCTGCAGTTTTTTCTGTCACACTATAACTGTATCATATATTTCTTCTAGTCAATGCCTATTAATAGTTTTATAAATAAAGTAATACAATATAGGTAGCATTTACAATAGAAGAAATTGTAAACATTTTTATGCTAAGCAATGTTAAAATGCATGCAACTATTCTCTCCTTTGGGAATGGGTGTTTGTTAAAATTATATTATTTGAACATAAGGAAAAACGACACACCGATTGAAGATTGTAATGTCAACATCTTAGCAAAGGAACATGACTGGTTCAAGTAAGGTGTCAAGGAGGCCATTTATATGAAAATAAAGAAACCAAGCCTGAATAGAGGCAAAAGGGTTCAACACCACTATCTGCCATGTACAATGCTGTTTTGACACCTTTCCCTGGGCAGTTACGATATTACCGTACCGCTTAGCCTTAATGCAATCAACACATTGCATTCAGAAGGTTCCTAACACCCGGTTGTAATTGTGACTTTCCAGGATACTTTTTGCTAACAGATTCTGGTACAAGTCATCTGAATTGAGAAAACCAGTCGGATGACTAGCGAAACGTCTTCAAGAACTAAACTTTAATTCCAGTTGATCTAACTGAATACAACAGATATACAATGACGTGGATAAATGAAAATCTTCAAGCATATATATTCGAATATCTATTTTAACCAAATAAAATGGCTTTACCCTCTTATTTTGCATAATAATACAAATAATGAATCTAATGTTTACTAAACAGTGTACTTAATATTTTAATTGATTTAGGGTTTTTTAATTAGTGCTAATTAAACAATTATTATGTTTTTTTTCATTGTTGAATGTTGTTAGAAAGTGAGCATATTCTCACGTGATTGTCTTGACATTGTGGGACTCTCAGATGGTTAATTGCTAAAGGTTAAATATTGCGAATTAGGGTGATTAAAGTAGGAGGTGCATACAACATAATAAGTTTGCAGTTTGTTTTTTTCCCCACAGTATTTGAACAATCTTGGCATTACTTGCCAATTTGGTAAATTAATTATTATTTTACAGATATTAAAATAAATATAGCTTACAACAAATCACAGTGTTTGGGCCAAAAGGACATTTAGAATGTTGGGGACCAATGCACTACGAATTGTCAATTCACAAAAGTTTGTGCACACTATTGACACAGATAAAATTTGACACAGAATTTTACGGTGAGAAAGAGATGTTTCCAGCACCTTCCCTAATCATCCGAGGCCGGCTACATATTAAAATCTGAAGCCGTTATTTGAACAAATTAAAAAACAATATAGAATACATGGTAAAGGGTGAGCTTACCCACAGAAAGCACCCTGTTAGTGTCTAATGCTTTTCAGGCTAAGTAGCCTAAGTAGCCCTTACTCATGTCTATTTAGCCTTTGCTTTTTTCTGGTAGCTCGCCATTTATCATGTGTTCTAAAGCATTTTTAAATCTGTTTATATAAAGGCTTTTGGATTTTAATATGTAGCTGACCTCAAATTCTTTGGGTGAAGAATTGCATTGCATTGTATGGCCAGGGTACGTGGCAGGTAAGAATGGCTGCAGTGTAACACATTAAAGCCAATTCAGTGTTTGTCTTTTTGATCCTCAGGTGTACACAGATAAATTGCAAACGAGAGAGAATGTTATTACATTTCCCACCCAAGTTTTACGTGAGAAATAATATATTTAAATTTAGTGAATATATTTATTGAAACACACACAAACTCATTTTCGAATTTTTTTAGACAAAATGTTACTCGCACTGCATTTGCTGGTGGTGTTCTATAACCGCACCTGACCTGTAACTAGTCAGACCCGCAAACTGACCTGCACCCTCAATAACACCATTTTACTATTCTAAAGTTTGTACCTGTAATAAAGAATTTTTAAAAAGTTTACATTTTGAGATACTATGAGGCTGATTCAATATACCAAGAGACATGAAAGCATAAACATTCTAAAGTGAGTGTGTGCATTATCTATAATAGTGTATTATGAGAGCTAGTGGTTATCAGTCTTTAGGCTACAGCACACACAGAAAACACGAGGTGTGCAGGAGATATTGTATTTGGGCCTGAACTGTGGTCTTCATTCAAGTTACCTCTGTTAACCGAGCAAATTTCTAACTTACACCATTATAAGATGTTTTTGCTACACTGTAAGCTGTGACTTCCCCAGCACCATTGCTCAGCTGGATGTGTCCTACTGCTGGGCAGAGGAAGATGCCACATCATCATCTGCATCTTAAGCCCCACCCCAGAATTTCTTACTCATTTTTTAAACTAGATTTAAGTTTAGCTACAAGTTTGCTCCCTAAGGTAGGCATAGGAAACCAGTAGATCACCAGATATTTTTAACTATAACTCCAACATTCCCTGGATTCAGAGTGCTTGTAAGAACACTGGGAGTTGGTGTTTTCAAACATCTGGAGATATACTGGTTTCCATTGCCTGCCCTAAGGTATCCTTGGCCGAGGAAAACATAGAGAATGGTTGCAAGCCTGTAAATGGCTTTTAGAGCAAGATTTTTAGGGATATACAGCTCATGATAGAGATGGCCGAAATTAACCAGTTTCGTTCTGTTTTCGGATTCCCAGATCTCGGAAAATCCGAAGATCCGAAAACACACATCGAATTTTTGATTATTGTTGAATGTTCAAGGCTATTTTCAATCATTTTCGAAAGGTCTTAAACGTTTGATAATCCTCAAAAATACAATTACGATTATGATTACGATCTGAGACTACTTTCGAGTTTTCGTTCGTATTTTCTAGGTTTATCGAATGTTCAGCTATTTTGGATAATCCTCAAATGTATAATAATTATAGAAACTAGGTTTGAAGTCCCAAAATCGGACGATCCATCCAGATCATTTGGATTTCAACCGAGGGGTTCCGTGTTGGATCCCATCTCTATTCTTGATGTGTTTGCCACAGCACAGGAGCAAACAAGGTGGAACTTTGCATGCCTACCTTAATTTACATACCTATTCTTTGATTCACAGCAGCTAAATACATATCCCAAGGATTAGGACTGAGCTCTTTTCAATGGTCCTTGTTTAAGGGCACTTTTATAGAGACCACAGTTCCCCTTTAATAGCACAGGAAAATGTTTTCAACTTTTTTTGCATCAAACCCTATATACATACATATGCCTCATATTTTATATAGTAATTAACTTGTTAGTCACTTCTAATATCATAGGCAAAACTTTTCTATAGCTCCCATTTCTGTAGTTCTGTATAGTTCATCACTTTATTTTTTGGAACCTTGATTGGGAAAGCTTTTTTATTTTTACTGTATGTTTATAAGGCATAAAACCGTTAAAGGCCTTAAGGGTTTTAACAGTTTATTTGGTTTGCCTTCGCCAAAGTCTAGTAAGTCAGACAACATAAATCAGCACTAATCATTTTCAGTATTTAAAGAGAGGATATATTGAGACATAATTAGGACCAATGAGGTCGGTGTGTAGGAAGTCCTGATTTAGTCTGATGGTACAAATAAGAGAGGAATTCTTGCAGCAAATATGCACAGACAGACTCACATGTATTTCTTGTACCGTTAAGAATGTAAATAGAATATCTATTCAGGAATGCCCTAAACAGCACTTCCAAATCAGGTAATTTTTTAAGTGAATTTTTAACCATAGTTTTACCATCTGAGAGGATATTATGAATGAAGACACCATGGTGTAGCATAATATGAGTGCAAAATCTGCCTGTGCTTTTAACATGCTATTGGTATGCAGATGTTATCTTTTACTGGTCTACTTTAGTTAAAAAATCATTGGACAGCTAGAGATGAATAAACTGGTGAGTTTCCTTCCACCAAAGGTTCGTTACATATTGAAATTCTAAATTAACACAATTTTCGACTTTTCAACTGGAACGTTCAATTAATAGCAAGGCAAATTTTGAACCTTGGCAGAGTGATATCATAACCAATCATAAGTACAGACCTGATTAGAGGGTAGATCCCTCAAAGCTTGTCTACTAAATACTAAAATAAATATACTGTTAGTCATACAAAGTATAACCCAGGCAGTTTTTTTTAGACAGGCCATTAAAGCAACATAGATAATTTTGTCATCATATATACGCTAATAGTCACCCAAAATTCAAGTTGACAATATTGTTATGTATTCTCAATATGACACCCAGGCTGGCAAAACTGTAATACTCCAGAGGATTTGTGTCCACAAGGGAAACTGAAAAGTTGGAAAGTCATTAATGTGCTGAACCTCTAGTTCAGACTTTTTATGTAAGACTTTATATGCAAAGACATCAGTAAAGGAGGCATGTCTCTATTCACAATTTTAACTCTATGGCTCACTTTAGAACAAACTAATTACATACATGGTATTCCATCCATGTATCTCCTCTACCACAACATAAATGATTGTAAATCCACAAAAACGCTTTAGAGAAAATATAGCACCTTATTTGTGTTTGCCAAGTTAGTTTATTTGTAAATACCTCCATTGGTCCATATATGTTATTAGGGGTCTAATTATGACACATTTACATGAAAATTATCTATCTTCTCAGCCTGTAATTGCATCAGATTCAAACTTGTTAGGCCATCTGATTTCACTTGCTATAGACAACAGATGTCAAGTATGAATACTTTAGCATTCATTGGCAGGAAACAGATGTCTAACATGTAAGCCTAAGGGTTATGTGCAGCTATAAATCTTAAGGTAATACAATTACTTTTTGTGCAGTTACTGACTGGTTGGCCCATCAAATACCATTTTAAAGAGCTCATATAATTTGTATTATCAATGGTTGTTTAACTAAGAGAACAAAAATACTTTTTAATTTTAAATGTAAATATGAAATAATAAAAAACTGTTTTTTTGGCTGATCTATACAAACACATGAAATGATAATTTAAGTCTGATAATGAATCAGGTATAGGTGATTCTCTTTGTAACGGCTTATTTTCAAATTTTAAATACTATCAGTTGCCTAAATATTATGTCTGTAGGTAAGATCCTCAGCCTATTCTGATAACACTTCCCTGTGGGCCAAATCTATTTTTGCCACCAGACCCATAGACTTGCATAGGTTTACATTACCAGCAGCAAAGGACCATGGAAACAGGAAAACATGTAACATAAATTATTCGCCCACGTTTAAGGTATTTGTTAGCATTCACAAAATTAAAATATCAGCTTTTTGGGCTCTCAATACATTGGAAATAACCTGAGCGTAATTTACTATTAGACATTCATTCATCCCTTTAAGGGAATTTATTACATGTATAATTCTTTCAATAATCCCATATAGAGGTCACATTATAGAAACGTCATATTGCATAGCTTTAGAAGATACCTTACTATTTTTATGTTTGCTTTTTTCATTGTCTGTTATGAGAGCAGCAAAATATATGTTTAATTATTTTTTTTTAAATGGTGATTTAAAAAAAATAAAATACATGGAGCAGTGATTACATGGCATTTATATTTCTTATACTAAATAGACCAAATGTGAGTGGTATCTATCTTGGCAGCAGATCCTCTTTTCATATTTGGTCATATGGGAGATGTAGTGATTTGTCAGCCAGTGAGCCACAAACATAGACCATGTGGAATGCTGGCATCAAAGAAAAATGCGAGCACATGAAAAAACACCTCACATCTTGCCCAAATGCATCATTTATAATACCAATTTGGACTTTTCTGTAAAAAAAATTTGCTCTTGATTGCAGCCCATTTAGTGATTGTGATGAATCCGAATTATTAAAACTAGCGAACTTACTACGAAGGATCTCGAACATACAAGGATTTCCAGACGTTCGGTAAGCCTGGAACGGCTGATTTCGAAAGCCCACCAACGACCTGGGATTCTCGAAATTGACCATTCGAGGATTGCTAACAGCTGTCAATCCCGCAGCCGGATGTTTTGGGGGTCCCGCGGCTCCACCGGGGTTCCGTCCCGGGTCCTTAGAAGACTATTGTGGCCTTACAATGGCCCTTTGGGGCTTAAGCGATCCCTCAGCTGACTGCCCCTCTCTCCTGGCACTTAAAAGTGCCCTTGTGGCCCTTAGAGGCCCTTTAGAATTAAGGTCCCGCCGCTCAAACTGGACCCCCTCCTTGGCACTTGTAAGTGCCCTTGTGGCCCTTTAAGGACCCTTGTGGAACTGAATAGTGCCTTTTGGGGGCATGTCTTCTTTCTTCCCAGCTGGCACACCAACACACAGATGTTGCCGATGTTGCAATGTCACTGCAACTGCCAGTGACACCACCTGCACTGCGACATCAATTCAAATAGGATTGGTTTCATATTGTGTGATCATATGATTGCAAGCATTGAAATAATAACCAATCAAAATTGGATTTAGTCCTTCAGCACAACCTATATAAGAGGTGCAAACCCCACGAAGCTCAGAAGTCATCATCGTGATGACAGAAGAAAGAAAGAAGAAGAGAAATGCAGGCAATACTGCCACACTGCGGGGAGGGGGTCCCGTTTCGAGCTGAGGGACCTCTTAAGCCCCAAGGGCCTGTAAGGGCCACAATGGTCCTCTGCAGGAATGTGTTCCCCAGACCATGTCCCAGGTCCCAGAGGCATTGACAGGCATATTTTGGAAAGTTCATCCGAACTTTTCAAACTATTTTCCCCCCCCATCGCCAATAGTCTGTTCCGAACTTCCGGATTTTCAAACTTTTACTGAAGTTCGGAAACGAAATGAACTCAGTAAGTTCACCCATCCTATTTAGTGAAATCCTCACTATTGGGTACATTGAGGAGGCACTATAATATGTTATCTGCAAGAGATTGGCTATTGCTATGTTTAAAAATATCCAAAATTGCCTCCTAGAGTAGAGATGGAACAGATCGCGGATCCGAATCAGGTTCCGATGTGGTGTTTCTGAGATCCATGGATCTCATATTTAGTGGATTTTCCGGAATTCTGCTTTCTGGATTTTTCTAACCATGTTTGAAATTTGAGGATTTCCAAAATTTTCTATATTTTTTTCTCTGAAGTTTGGAAGTTTCGGAAGAGCTGTTGTATAGCCTACAGCCAGATCAGTATCTCACTTGCAAAAAGGAGCAAGTAGCTACCTCCTGAGATGCTAATAGTAAACAAATAGAGTGTGTCCCTCCTGAGTATCTTGCTAATAACAGAATGACCTTAACCTTATTGGGACAACTTAAAGTGTAGCCTAGCCACTAAATTTATTTTTGTTTATAATTGTTGTTAATATTTGACATACCTAGATGCATAGTGTAATTTGTCAAAGATATAAATGTATACTATATAAGACCATGAGGCAAAAAAAATCTAAAAATATTTTATTTTTCAAATGTATTTGTCTCAGAGGTACACATAACTTTTATGTCCATGTGATATACCAGTCCTTTCTGCTATGATTTTCTACTTGAGTGTTTCATTCTACCATAAATATCTTAAAGGGCATGCCCACCCTTAAAACAAAAAAACAGTGGACTTGTGAGTTATCTGCCAGCAACACAGCCAGTTATTACATGCAGTTGTAACCAGATATTTTAACATGTTCTGGCAAAGGTACCTTCCTTCTCCCTCTGCTCAATGAGCTTTTATAAGCTTGAACATGTGCAGAGGAGGCGGCAGGAGAAACAGTAGTCATCTGCTGTGATGTCAGTTTTCACCACCTTGATTGACTGCATAGAGGGAGGGCCATATTACTTTGTCAGAATGGGACAATACTTATCCTTAAATTCTGGTAGTAATGAAGTAATGAAGTAATGAAGTCAAAATACATTGTTGGTTTGGGGGCAGTAACTAACAAGTGACCATTTATTTGTTTTAAGAGTGGATATGCCCTTTCAATCTTGAAATATGAAGCATTTTAAAGGTTAAATCAAATGTAACATTGAATAGAATCTAACATGTTAAAAAGAGTATTTCACTGCTATATAAAAATGGTAATTTCACTACTATGTGATAGTAGAGATGGCCAAACTCAGAAGTTTTCATTCTTTCTTCAGATTTATGGAGCTAATTCTGAAAATCTGAAAAGGAACCTACTTTTGAGTTTCCAACCGTATTTTTGAGGGCTATCGAACGTTCCAAGGTTATTTTTGAGGGTTACAATGCTTGAATAACCACGTATATTCGTTAACCTTTAAATACGTTCCGAAGCCTGAAATCTGAACAATCTTCCTGGTTTCGGATGGAATATTCAGATTTTGCAACCGAGGGGTTCCATGATGGATCCAGTCCGAGTTAGACCCGGATTTCATTGCTAATAGGAGTTTATTGTCAGCTGAGATTATTGTCAGCCAAAGTTATTACCAGTAATAGAGAGGGAACCCACAATTATATCATCTCCTCTTAATCTATTTTTAAGACTTACAACTGTAATATTTAATATTACAGGAAACTATTCATCCAAAAACAACTTAACATTGTTATTAAAATGAGCTGTCTCTTACTTCTCTATGTGGGTCTGGTTCCCGACATATCTGCATGTGTGCTGTTTATTATAAAAGTCCAACCCCTTACAATACTGGCCAATTGCACATCAGAGTATTGAAACATATTCAATAATGATAAAAGCAAAGTTAAAAAATAAATCTTTAAATTATACTACTTCAATAAATCACTCTGCAAACGTCAATCTGTACAAGATCCCCTACCAGACATAACAAAAAAAAAACAGAAACTGGATAAGTTTTACACCCTTACTATAAACAAGGTGGGTACACACCTGGTTTCCTGTTCTGAATGGTGCCTGATGGTTAAGGCTGGTTACACACACTGAGGACTATTTGTCCCCGACCGAGGCGCTCGCTACGAGCGAGTGCTCGGCTAGGACAAATGTCCGTCAGTCGCGGCAAATTTGCCCGTGGCCGAAAATGCAAACGATCGAACAAGCTTCCCATAGGGAACCGCATGATCGATCACAATGATGTGTTCGTCCGATCCGAACTAAACATTTTGATACATTGGACTTTTACAGTTTATTCTTTTGGATGCTCTGGGGAACCTAGGAGTAAGAAATAAACTCCTTGTTTCTTAGATTTTGTGGACAATGCTATTCAAATGCATGAGACTGCAAGATACCTTCTGTTATAAAAAGGCTCTGCTCCATTTATGCTCTATGGAGGGCTTTTTGCTCCTTTTGACCCACCTCTCCTTAAGCTATACGCTGCCTTGTCTACTGTGCTCTATGTTCTACCCCATAGAGCCATGAACCTGTATTTTGCACTGACAAGATCTAAGATCTAACAAGATCAAACATGTTATGTCTGCAGGTCAGATGAATTGGTCTATACCATAGGCTGTATTGCATGTTAATAAGCCAGCTGTTCTGGACACATGCATTAGCCAAAGGACATAAGGAGAAAGTTTCATACCTCCGTCCTTCCTCTGGGGAACCTGGCATGTTTTTTCTTCGATTTTGTGGCCAATGCTATTTAAATAGCATAAGACTGCATGATACCTTCTGTTAAAGAAGTCTCTTGCTCCATTAAATGTGCCAAAATTATCACTTTAAACATTTAAGCACTGATACATTTTATAGTAGAGCTTTTTTCATGTTATGCAAAGAGATGTATATGGGTTCAAATATAACCCAGTTTTGAATCGAATCTGAGGGTTTCGAAGTCCTGACAAAACTTTCTGAACGTCCGAATTTCACGTAATCCGGATTTTTCGAATTTTCGTTTTTTTGAAAATCAAGTAGCCGATTATCGAAATCGAAAGTAAGATGATTTCCGAAAATCAAAAATCGAAAGTAGACGATTTTCGAAAATCTAAAGTCGAAAGTAGAGGATTTTCGAAAGTAGACCAAAACGAAATTAGACCAAAATCGAAAATCAAAAGTAGACAATTTTCGAAAATTGAAAGTAAAACGATTTTTGAAAATCGAAATAGAAGATTTCCAAAAATCGAAACTTGGATTTTTGACCTAAAATTCAAATGGAACAAACTCAACAGTTTCGAACATCTCTAGTAGATGCGCAAACGAGTGAGGCCCATTCTTAAAGAATTGGGGGGTTACTGTTATCTAGATTGGGTGGTTGTTCTAGTGTCATGTGGAAACTCAGAGGTAAGTGTATAGAACTTAACTTTTTAAAAAAATCCTAGTGTAAAGCTTTCTCTTTTCTCCCAGAACACCTATGCATAAATACATAAAGTTGAATTTAGTATATTAAGTAATACATTTTGTGACAAAGAAGGCTTCCATGTTGTTGCCAGTATAACTCATCGCACATGTGTGCTTCAATGAGCCACACTCCCTGACCCCAGGATTCACTGTTTCTAGCTTAAATTTCTAAATGTACCGGTAATCATTGTTGAGTTGCTAGTGGTGCCCAATGTAAATGCTGCGTTTTTGGAACATACAGACCAAGAATCACAAATTCAAAGTTTACTTATGAAAACAATACACCATAGTCTACTGCCTGAGTTTATTGCTTTTTTTGTTTGTTTCCATCATGTTTCTGGAAAATAATAAAGTTTCTACATATATACAAACTTTATATGTAGCAGTTCTGTTATTTATATACCAACCATTGTGAATTGCTGACTGCCTTCCACAGGAAACAAATGAGTTTGAACTGATTTTACTGACATTTGCTCAATGTACTTACACTATAGCTTGTTGCAGTGGTGGTGCGCTGCTAATCTGCTGGTTTTGAAACAAACAGACCACTGGGGCTAGGTTAAATTTCCCAGGCTTACATTTTGTTTTGTTTCTATCTCTTTCTAGCAAAATAGATCAAATCTTATCTATTGTATCAGTTAGATCAACTGGACTTAACGTTTAGTTCTTGAAGACGTTTCGCTAGTCATCTGACAGGCTTTCTCAATTCGAATTGAGAAAGCCAGTCGGAGTAGCTAGCTCAAATGTTATCAAAAACGAAAATTTAAGTGTAAGTTTCATCTAACTGAATACAACAGATATACATGACCTGGATGAATGAGAACCTTCACATGCCTAGAGATTCTACATTAACTGTCATCCCCCTCTCTAGCTCCTGTGGCATAGAGGTAGAAAGCTTACATTTTAGTAGACCAGCCATAGAAGGTTGTTAGGGACAGGAGCCTTTGTAATGTGTTTTGCACAAAAACGGAACTGAAATCTGTGTTTGTGTCACAGCTAAGGATCTCTGAGCTGTAAATATAATTGGCTGTCAAATTCCAGGAACCAAGAATGAAACTTAGCTGGGTGTGGCCAGGTAAGGTGAATTATGGGAGCTGACCCCTAGACCACACGGGTTATTTTCCTAATCAACCAGCACCACAGCAAAGGGACAGGTGAGAGCCAGCATTTTATATCTTTGTGAATGTGCTCTTTCTATTGGGGCAATGTTGTCAGGAGACTTAAGTTCCCCTTTAAGTCAGTAGCAGCATTTCATCACAATGGCATTTTCATCACAAATAATAGCTCATATAAAATATCTACACATTTCTTTTAATTTTCATTGTCTGTGTTATAGATGAAAAATAAATTACTTATCCTTTAATATTAAAGGATGACACCACCAGATGACCATATATTGTTAAGAATATAATCCTTTGTTGCTAATTTAAACCTAACTTCTGTTGCATTACCTTATTCGAACACAGATCATCATTTGATGAAACATGCTGTCTCAACTACTACCCTTTACCTGATTCATGACTGTAATGGCTGCATAGGCCTTACTTATTTATCCCTGGAACCTAATGCAAATTATTATATTTAGCTCTAAAAATGTAAATACATGCTAGGTTATTCTACTATTGTTATTATACATTGATGTACTCAATTTACTAACTTACTTTTTTTATGTTGGCCATGTTTGGGTTTAATTTTTGGCTTAAAAAACTCATTTTAGGATATTTTTTCTGTGTGATCTTGATTAGATTATTATCTTAATCTTGCTACTGCACTTTAATGTAATCTGTATATTTTGTATTATGGAGCTACTTGATAAGGAATTTGCTATAAGCTAAGTTTATGGCCACTTGGATTTTAACCAGGTACACATGTAGTACAGGATAGGCAAGATAATGATGCCTCTGGCCATTATACAGTGGCTATGAGTACTGTCAAAATGCATATATGTGTCACACGAACAGAGTTCTGCTACTCGCGGGATAAGGCAACACTTATATGTTTATATTGAAGGACTGGGGTGTCGCAGTAGCTGAAGAATCTCAGATTTTTGCTATTATGAGCAAAAATTGTCCTACTACATTCAGCATCTTTTTTTAGTCTGTCCCATCTGCTAGATCATACCGTCTGGTAGCAGACTTGGGTATTGTGTAGTTCACTCATGATCTATGCATGACTGCTTTGTATTGACTGCCCTATGTTTACTATGCCCTTTCAAACCACTGTAGATTAGATATAAGGTGTATTTTTAACTTGTTCTTATTTGATGCCTGCCGCGCAGTCAGCTCAGTGCTTACCTGAGGAAGGGGAACTACCTTTGGATATGTTGTGATGTAATTATGTGTGTGGTTGCAATAAATCACTTTGGAGGTGGACTGCCTTGTATGTGAAACCCCGGGTAAACGGGCCGCTATTCAGCGCCCACTGACCGAGATTGCACCAGAATCTCCATTTCTGGACTACCTTCCAGCCTACATCAAATGGGAATTCCCACAGGACATTGACATTTGGGATTGTTTATTAAGCTTTCCAGAATGTGCCCCTAATTTTTGTGGATGAACACTTGGTTTTGATCTGGTTTTGTAAAATATTTTGGTAATTCAGTGTAGAGATGGCCGAAACTCATCTCATTCCGTTTTTACTTATTCCTGGATCTTGGAAACTCCAGAAGTCCGAAAATCCGAAAATGGAACAAATTTATAGGATTTTTGAACGTTCGCGGCTACTTTCGGAAAGTATTCGAAAATAGCCTTGAACGTTCGCAATCCTTGAAAGTCCCGAAATCCGGAAATGATCCGTCCAGATTTAGAGGGATCATTTGGATTTTGAACCGAGGGGGTAAGTGATAAGAACAGTGGTGAAATTTCCACTTAGACCTCATAGAGGGTTTAGGTAATAAGCCAATAATGATGCCAGCAGTTGCGCAGATGGTAAAAAAAAAAAAAACATTCATTTACATAATAAATTAAAAACATTTAGAGAAAAGAAGGGGGGGGGGCAAACCAAATAATTACACGCGCACATTTTTTACAATGTTGACTTACAATGCAATTTATTTAAAATGATAAATTGTTACACACACTCCATATTTTATCTTGGTAAAATGTAAGTCTGTTCCTGTTTGCAATAAATAACCACCAAATTCCCAAAGTTTTTTCCTGTTTCTTGTCTACCAGAGGCACCTGCTTGTTTTTTTAAATCAGACTCGTGTCTTCTAAAGTGACCTATTGCGTTAACCCCCTTTCCTGATATTGTGTATTCTAAAATATTCATATACCCCGTGCATAATATATTAATTATTCATACTCAACTTAATACACAATAATTTACTCACATTTCTAGTGATGATCATGTGTTGTAAAAAGGTCCCCCCCCAACCAAACACGGTAATGAATCTCCCCTACCTAGACCCTCGCTAGGTTTAAACTCAGAAATGAGTCTCTAACGTACTTACCAGCTACGCTCCTCATTCTCTGGCTCCTTTTGATGCTTCCTTGCACAGAACAACAGAAGGGTCATGACCGGCAGCCACGTCTGTGATTGGCTAAACTTCAGTCAATCATTGACTCAGCTGCTGGTCCGGCCCCTTCTGCTGCTTTTGAGTGGAAGAGCAGGCAGAATAGCCGAGGGAATGTAAGTAAGTAATAGCTTTTGGGGGTTTTAAAACATAGCGTTTAGGTTTGGGGGTCCCTTATCTTATCAGAAGTTTTGTTTTTGCCTCAGACCAATGCAGAACCAAAAGTATCCAGAGGAGGAGAGAATGGGGAGAGCTACACTGTGCATACTTCAACCTTTCTAGACGAGGAGGCATTAGGATTACACTCAGAGAGGATCTCTCACTCTTCATTCCCGTACTTTTATCAGGGGAAATTTTAGTTGGTTGGGTGTGCCACGCCCTTTAAAGGGTGAATATACATATTATAACTAAATGTAGAGAATAAAGCATGGGGCAAGTACTCCTACCTTCTATTTCACACTGTCATTCATGTGAAATCCTACATTAAAATTTTGTAGGGGCCTGTAGACCTACAGCATCTGTGTGCTGTGCTAAAGACTGGCTCTGCATATCGATAACTTTTGAAGAGCATGAGTTTTTAATTAAATGTAATATATATAATATATATTTTTACACATGTACACATATACAAGTAAACACCATGAAACCCACTTTTTAAAAGGTTTCACGGGAATATTATAATTAAAGTCAACTAATGTATAAAATTACAGATGGTGACCCAACACAAGTTTAAAGATAAATGCCTAAATTAAAAGAAAAAAAAAAAGATGTTTCTGTTCCAAATTCTCTTTTATTTTTGACAGTGGGAGGCCATTACATTCTCTTAGAATGAAGTAATAGAGCAGCATGTATGCTGCAAAGATGTAAATATTTCATTTTCGAGCTTAAGACAATGAACCTTAACACAAAGTACATTTAATCAAACTGCTGTAGTGTTGTTAAACCTTTAAAGAAATAAACCAACTAGTAAACTATTGTTATTATATGTTAGTAGCTTAAAAAAAAAAGGTGTAAATATACTTATATCTTCACATTTTCGATCTCTCTCTCTCTTGCTCTCTCTAAAATGAATGAAAAAATAGTTTTAATGGCAACTTGACACTAATGAACCTGAATCCCAGAGTATCCTTTCAGCAAGAACCCTGATCTACAACAACTCTCTTCATCTTGACGTGACTTACTAGGCACATGTTGCCCCAGGACTTAGAGTATAGATATACTGTGCTGGTTATTTTCTGAGGAGAAGTAACTGAGAAGACTGAATCTGGCAGAATGGGCACAACCAGCTATTGAGACAGTAAAGTACAGGAGGGATAGGCAAATTGGTAATCAATGTTGGAGCCAGGGTCGAAACAACAGAATAATCAGTCAGCAAAGGAGGGGGTGAAGAATAAACATAGTCAAGGGGGCTTGGCAGAGGTCAAGGCAAGCGGCAAACAATAGTAACAGAAGAAGAGCAGATGCCAAAAAATGATAATCAGAACGCAAAAAACACACCAGGCAAAAAAGGCAAAGGCAAGGCAGACCCAATCAGAAAAGTGAAAAAATGAACCAAGAAAACGGAAATTGAGAATTAATATACCGTCAGAGGCAAAGGGACCAATGGGAGAACAGCAATTGGAAAAGACCACATTGTTTTTGGAAATGACCAAGAGTGCTGCGCCACAAACTGAAATAGCTGAACACCGCTAAAGGGCGATTGTTGAGAAGAAGCCGACAAACGCTATGAGAAATGGAGGAAACGTTAAGGTGTATCGAGGATTACTGACATTGACATAGCAAACAAAAGTAAGAAAAATGGGGAAATACAGGGTTATAAAAGGCTTCAGTTTCTAGAACTGTAATTTCTTCTTCTCCACAGAATTTAGTGTTCTCTTTTTCTAAAAGGGAGTAAGATAGGGTCCCTGATTGCTGTTTTGGGGCAACGCAGAAGGTAGTAGGTGGCCTCATCCTCCACAGTGCTGATACAGTCTGTTTTTCTTGATTTTGTTTTGTGTGTGTTGACCAGACCCAATTCCTATGGTGTGGCTCAGCCTATGACTGTCTGTCTTTGGCTTTGGCTGTTTTCCAAGTATTGTTTTCCCAGGTATGAGGTAAGTATTTATTCTTCTGTGCAGTAACTGGTATATGGTTAGCATTTGTGACTTTTTTATTCCCTTCCTTTATTCAGTCATGTACCTACCAATTTATTATGGTGTGGACTCTGCTGACACGTGTTTGGGTTGGCACTGAGCTGTAAGTTCTTTCAGGCCACATTTTTTTTTATTCCGGGTGTTTGTTTGTGTACCATTTTATGGTATATGAATGGTGACTAGTGTTCTATAGATAAGTCAGAATTTTCTGCATCTAAAGCAACAATGGAAACTTGCCTTGCCCACCCTGACAAGCATTGTTTATTGTATTTATACACAAATACAAAATTGCAGAAGGATATTTTCTGTTGGCCAGATTTAACTTGGATATTATCAGGGTACCATAATTTTCTACTTGACTGGGGATATGAAACTGATAAAGATTTGTAAACCAAACTTTTCCTGGTGGTTTTAATTAACACTGTTGTTTTTTGATAGCAGAAAGGTTTATCAGCGTCCTTTAAATTTTTTTATGTCTATGTAGCCTATGTAGCTAGCTTAAAACTCCCAGAATTATTGTTTTGTCTTCTGAACCATGGTTTAGTTTAATTTGATTTATGGTAGTGCCAAAGTGTGCCAACTCTTACAATAATAAGTGGTTGTTATGCAAGTGTCTCCAGTGCACTGCTATTGAGAATCGGAGTTCATTAGTGTATATGATGGCAAGAGTTAGATTCAGACTTTTATGACCCTCAACCTTGCGGGGGTATGAAGTTACCTTCTGATTTACTTTGCTTATTATCAGTCTATGAGCTCTGAGGACGATTTTTTTCCACCTGTTTTCCTCTCCAGTTTTATTGTAATTGTCCCGTGGTGCCTTTTTGATGGGCTTTTTTAAAGTCCACAGAGCATTTAAATAGTTTCTCATTCCTTGTATTGTGGACATGGTGTAGATTGATCAGCTGGTGCGACTATTTTGTCAAGAAACCACTTGGCTGTTATCAGGAACTGCAAGAGCTGTTGTACCATTTTCCCAGTAGCTGCTCACACCTGACCTTTTGCTTGGCTGAATCATAATGTCCTCACTCCTGTGAATTGGAGTTATCCGGCATTGTCCCAGAATCCAGGGAAGTGCCTACATACAGACCCAGATTTAATAATTTTGATAGTACACCTCTGCATTTTAAGGAGAGATGTGTTTGATCATATCGCTAAAATTCCTTCTGCACAACTGACTTTTATTTTCCAATTTATGCAGTGTAATTGGTGTACCAAGTGGGACTGAAAGTCCTTGAGGTTCTTTCCATAGCTATTAGTTTATTAAATTGTGTGAATTTATATTGATGTAGTGTGAAGTTTATAGGCTACCTTTGTTTTTGAATAGGGATAGAAAAATAGAAAGAAAAGAGAAGGAAAAGAGAGGTAAGAAAAATAGAAACAAGAGGGGGAAATTGAAAAAAAATTAGACCAGGTAAACAAGGGCAAAGGCACTTAAACACTGCATAAAAGGTAACACAATCAAAAATAGGAGGACAAACAACCTTTATTTATATTATATCCAATAAAACATATAAAACATATAAAACACACTTGCATAATGGACCCCCTAAAATGACATAGTCAGTATATATAGATCTTTTATATAAGTATCATGTATATATGATCTATTTGCTGATATTAGTGCACAAAATGGCAAAATACCATGGAACCCTAAAATAAGGCAGTCCGTAAAAGGTGACCAGTACCTGTCTTTATAACAGCTGACCATGTGTATCTTTACAGTAGACGTGCAATCAGCTGTTTAAAAACAGCTGACTGGGCCAGAGTGGGGGGGTGTCAGGGGCCTGGCGTCCAAGCTTGTGGTGCTCGTTCGGCCTATTTACAATTCCCATATAGATAATGGTCAGTTTTATAGTCCTTAGAAGGGGGATTAACATAGGCCTGTGTTTGAATCCTCCCTTGGACACTAATCGTAAGGGTAGTATGTTTACCCTTTGCTTGCGTTGGTTTACTACAGGAACTCCTACCCCACAATCATAAAGACATACGATAGGTTGTAGGTGTGAATAAAGTGCTTAGAGGGAGAATGCCATATATTTCGCTATTGCAACCTACGTGCACTCGTTTCCGCAATGTATTATCACTTTGTGACCGTTGTGAAACCGCTAGCGTTAAGTTGCGATCTTTTGTGCTATTTTAAAGAAAGACTCCATTGGAAGGTTGATAATTGTCTGCAAAAAAGTATGGCAAACGGCACAAAATTTATTGCATCTCTTTGCGCAAAGAAAAAAAAATTGCGACATGGGTCCAGGCAGTGCAAAACCTTTGCTAACACTTTAGTTACATGGTTTAGCGCATATTTCATCTCCTTAGATGTAAGCTTAAGGGGCTGACCCCTCTGCCAAAGAATATTTCAGTTGCTGTGTATACCATTTAACATATCTATGGTATCCCTAAAATATAATGCATGACGGGAGTGCATGAATATATGTATGTAATTGTTAAGTTGCCCCAAGATTTTGGCATTATCTCAATCCACAATAATAATAATAACATGTTGTAAAGACTAATGGATTGTTTGAAAGTTTGATATAAAGAGGATTTGGTTTGAGCTATGACAGGTATGTTTGTGGCGCACTATAAAAACACGATAACTGTGAGGACTGAGTCCATGTCTGAAATGGCTATTTATTGTCTGTACTCATTGTTATCATCTGTGTGTTCATTCTGTCTGTCTGTCCATCTGTCTGTCTGTCTGTCTGTCTATCTTCTATCTATCTATCTATCTATCTATCTACCATTGTCAATTTCCAAATCAGGAAAACCCTAATACATAAAAATATTGACATTAAAATCTATAACTAGTCCACACAAGTCTCCAATATTGGAAATAGCACTAAAAACTCACTATCTAATTTTAAAATCCTGGCAGTACATTTGTTTCATTTGTTAAATTGTATTATGATTATACCATTTTAGATTTGTTTTTTTCTTTCCAATGTCTAAAACACTTATAAAAGATCAGCTTTTATATTTTTTCTGATGAACTGTGGAATATTGTTTATTTCTTAAAGGACCAACTATACCACCTCAGCCCCAATCCTCTTCTTTTGGCCTTTAAAATAACCAAGGGTAAGAACCTAAACTGGTAGGGCTTCACCCTGGTTGAGATTATTACTCCAGCACTAACCTGTTAAGTTGTGCTCGGTAGAGGGCTGTTCTTACTTCCTATCCACTCAGTGCAGAGAACTGATCAATACAAAAAAAGCGCTCTTCAGAAGTGTGTCTTCTATTGGTGTTGCCTTGGCAGAGAGGGGAAGATGAGGAACAGTATGCTGGCTATCACCAACAGCTTAGTGCTTAGAGGTTTACAGCTAACCCAGGTGGAGACTTGGCAGTTTAGTCCTCACCCTGGTATTTCAACATGGACTGGGGTCTATGGAATCCTATTGCTGTCCGTTAAATTATCAATTAAATATGATGTTTAGGGAACTATGAGTTGTTACAATAATATTTTTATTTATATTATTTTATGCATTTAGTGTTCATTTTCTAGTACTTATGATATGTATTTATTGAGTTGAGCCAAAAAAACAAAGTAAAAACAAATTACAGCCAAGTTGAAACTTTTCTGGCAGAACAAACAACAGCAGGGAGACGCCAGGCAAACACATTGCAATCAAAGTGGAATTTTAATGTGACTTCAACAGGATCACAACAGTTTTCGAGCGTTCAAGCGCTCTTCTCAAAGTGTTCTTGAAGAGCGCTTGAACCTCGAACATGTTGTGAGATCCTGTTTAAGCGCCATAAAACTTCACTTTGAATTGACAAACGTGGTTTGCCTGCTTCTCCCTGCTGTTATTGTGGTTCCTGCTGGATCGTTCGTGTGTGGACGGACACACTTAGGGATGAGCTATGTGAACACTTAGCCACACTAAACACCCTGAGTGATTGTGGGTGAATTAAACTTTTCTGCCTGTCAGTAGGTTTATTATTGTTTCCTTATACTTCATACGTATAGTATGTAGGTTTCTTTGGTTCTGTGGCAGTTAAACAAATCACATGTCTTTAAACATACCCTGTGATTGCAAAAACAAGAATTTGAAAGCCAGATATATTACAATGCTCAAAAATGTCATTTTAAGGGTAGAAAGGTACAGTAGGAAGGAAGGTTAGTAGAAAGGTACAGTAGGAAGGTAGGTAGGAAAAAAGGTATGGTAGGAAGGTTGGTTAGTTGAAAGCTACAGTTGTAAGGTAGGTAGGTAGAAAGGTACAGTAGGAAGGTAGGTAGGAAGAAAGGTACAGTAGGAAGGTAGGTAGGAAGAAAGGTACAGTAGGAAGGTTGGTTGGTAGCAAGGTCCAGTAGGAAGGTAGGTAGGTAGAAAGGTACAGTAGGAAGGTTGGTTAGTAGAAAGCTACAGTAGGAAGGTAGGTAGGTAGAATGCAAGTAGTTTATTAACATTTGTGTAGGATTGTGATGAGTGAATATACCGATATTGTCGTATGAGATCACCGTTGTGATACTGAGGTTGGAAGATGTGTTGTTTTAAAGTTATTTTTGTTACACCATTTTTTGACAATCCCAGGTTTGTTTAATAAGTGATATTTTAGGAATTATTATAGGTGGGTGTGGCCCTGTTATACCCCTTCGTTCTCATCTGGTTACCATTACTACAACACATTTTAACTTTATACAGGCATCATGCTTCGCTATTCTTTTTTCACAACAAATTCATGCAAACCCCTGTACAAAATTAGTTTTATTAAGGCCTAATAATAATAATTGTAATATATAATAATATCAAAGGCCTAAGCAACATTTTACACTACACTATAGCTTTACCACAGTGAAGTTCCTATTCGCCTTTCAGAAGCAAGCAAGATATTTTATACAACGATATTCGCCATAAAACTATTCAAATTATGAGGTATTTTACAAAACAACCTTGAATATATCATGTAACAGGATGACAATTCTGCCCAGCGCTGTCTGAATACAAGATGTGCCACATACCCTCTATAAACTACAATGTAATAAATTGGTTTTAATTGTTTCAAATGGTTTAAGAGTAATCATTTTTAGCCAAAAGGTATTTGCGCTGATACGATTCATTACCAATACAATCCAGTACAGGGGAAAATGGACTTTTATCTTCTCAGAACCCTTTTTATCATCATGTTTCTTGTAGAGGTTACGGCAAAACTGCAAGTGAAGATGGATCTTGGTGAGAATTCAATAAATGAAATTGTTTAATCAGCAGTTCATGAATATAAAGCTGGGTACACAGCACAAATCTGAGCATATCACAGATGGCATATGTAAGGCTTAGGTACACAGGGGCGAATATTGTGGTATTTTGAGGTAGTAAGGTGAGTAAATATCATTTTTGTTACATAACAAAAATATTTTGTAAAATATGTTTTTTTGTGAGCACTCGTTTATCACATATAAAGACTGTTTTGTTTTGTTGTCTTCACAGAGCATATTTCACGGTTCATTGTAACACATCTTTTTATTACATACATACTGATACCTAGAACTAAAAATAAACCTTCTATTGTCATTGTAATGTACTAATCAGACTCACTAATGTCTACGCAAATGGCATGTTTTACCCCTACTGTACAACTTGTACAGTGCAGTTTTCTTCACAATCTACTGGTGGCAACTTAACCCAGTGCTTCCGGGTAGCAGCCATCAGTCACATCAAAGATGTAAGGACTGCTTCCGAAGTGGCCTCCTGTATGCATGTACAGTGTAATGAGCTTGAAGAGAAGGCAGGCACCTCTAAAGTAAGTACTGAGGAGATTGGGAAGGATACCAACTCAGGGATTTTAGTATAGTATAGAGATCTTGAGGCTGTGGAAGGCCTGCTGGGGGAACATCTGCCCTTTAATTAGTTGTTTTCATCAACAAACACATGTACCTTCTTTAATGATCACTTTTGATAATCAGGCAGGATTTGCTTATTATGCGCATGCATATGCCCAATTAACCTATGAAGCATAGATTATCTTGAAAAAAGTCTTTATAACACACTAGATAAAGAGCTAGCATCACATTTAACCTTCACCCCTATTATCAGTAGAGATGGACTAGAACTCGAACTCGAACCCAAGTTCGAGCCGACTATTCGAATTCGAACCAATTCGGACTTCTCTAACTACCCCGGACCGGATTTCGACCGTTTGAATATGCGAGTAGTAAAATGCCTATTAATACCTATAACGCGAGCATCGAATCCATGAGTAAAGGGTCCTAAAACATATTCGTGAGCATCGAATTTGCGAGTAAAATGTCCATGGTATCTAGGCGCGAGCATCGAATACGCGAGAAAGTGTCCATAAAACCTATACTCGAGAATCGAATCGCGAGTAAAATGTCCATGGCATCTAGCGCGACATCGAATACGCGAGTAAAGTCTAATTAAAGCCTATACGCGAGCATCGAATCTGTGAGTAAATGTCCATGGTATCTAGGCGCGAACATTGAATCCGCGAGTAAGTTGTCCATTAAAGCCTATATGTGAGCATCGAATTGTGAGTAAAATATACTGGTGATTTCGAATGTCCTGATATTTGAACATTTCCCCAGACCATTTCCCAGGTTTCCACAGCCTTTAATTAAGTTACCATTGATATTTTAAGTGTATTTTCATTAGAACTTTTCAAACTATTGACTCCCATTGATTTAATGGGGTCCATTTGTTATGAATTTCGAACTTTCCAATAGTGTTGAAAGTTCGAAAACGGCCCGAACTTGCGAAAGTTCGGCCATCTCTAATTATCAGGTGAGAAAAACAGCAGTAACATTTTCCTAACAACTACATGATTCCACCCCAATTATATCACACCCTAGTACCTCAACTGTTTTCTATCTTTACTGAAGGTTTGTAATTTAAGACGACCATGGAATTTAGCACCACAGTCCTCTTTGTATTTATGGCAGGTTTTTACAATGCTGCACTACGATTTACCCTTTTTAGCTGGTCTGGAATGAGAAGAATCTATGTCACTTTTTTCATTTATTTTTCTAGTAACATCAATCAGTGACATGTACTGTACAAGAGCAATTTAACACAGTTTATTTTATGTCCTTTTCCCCAATTAAATGGTTTTTTAAAAATTCTATCAGGGAATTAAATTTAAAATGTGGGCAGAAAAATATAAAAAAAAATTTTTATTGGATGTTGTGTTTTTTAACACTGAATGGGTCATTTAGTACAGAGAATGCTCTTTTCGTGGAAAGAAATCAAAATGAGTTAAATGAACTGATAACCGTTGGCTACTCATATTCATGTGAAGGTTACGAATCAGCCAGGGAAAGAGTGTTAGTTTAATAGGGGTGACCTGTCCAGTCATAAGATTAAAAGAAACATCCTTGGATTACTGGAAAACCCTTAGGGGCTATAAACAAATATTTTGTAGTTGTTTAAGTTTGATAAATAGAAACATGTATTTTGTGTGCTCTATTGTAAGGGATTTCCTTAATAAGTACCGCTCATAAGGAGTTATGCGTTATAACTGAAGTTTTTTTTAAAAACATTTACAGACTATTTATTTAAACAGGCAAAAAGTGCATGTGCTGTCAATTTGCAGCAACCAGTCAGCGTATACTTTTTTGCTGATCTACCTACAGTTAAAAAGCATTTGATGAAACTGATTGGTCGCTGAAAATTAAATGCACAGGTTAAATTTTACAGCTCTTTTTAAAAAAGTGCCTAAGAAGTATGTTCGTTTCATTATTGATCACTTTGAACATTGATTTAGGTTATGTCAACTTTAATATGATTCTGTATTTTGCTTTATTATATTATTAATTTCTCTTATAAAAGAAATGCACAAATATTATTGTGATGATATTACATGAAGTTTGTTAAATATTTAGGAAGGGGATATAATTAAGGATCATTTTAGAGACTGCATTGCTGAGGACTGAAAGGGAAGATGGCAAGCACTGTAGCTGGACAATTATGGAAAAGTACTGTAAAGATGGGTGCAAAGGTACTCTGTGTAGAAGAATAGTCATGGTAAACTATAGTAAGGATAATACAAAAAAAGTCAGTAAAAGTAAGAATACATATTAAGATTTAAGTAAGTCACGTGGTATTATACTAAATTTAACAGCTGAACATTACTAAAAGTAATGGAAAGAAACTTCTGGTCCTTGATATAAATAAGACAGTCATAAAGGAAGATAAATAGAAATAACTTGTGTGTCCATAGTTTTGAGTCAGACTTTTACTTCTGGACAATAATTGACCTTTTATGGGCATTCAGTCAGGCATTGGTTCCTTGATCATGAACAATGTCTGACCAAGTGACCAAGTGGCCAGTGGGTTGTTCAATTGGCTGCTTGTTTGTAGGTGGTCATGTGCAAGCATACAAAAAAATGTATTGCTCCTGAATTTAAAAAGCTAAGCCACAAGAGACACAGATACACAGCCTAATGAGGCACCCTTATACTTAGATTTTGGATCAAACACAAAAACATTTACACCCCCCACACACAAAATTAATAAATCCCAAAAAAATGTGTGGTCTTGAATCCAAAGCATACAGGTAAATACTACCAATGCCACAAATCACTCTTCAGATCCCATACACACAATATTAAAATACTTTTTTTGAATTTCATTAAGAAATGAGGCATTGCAACCCAAATTTCAAGTTTATACTTATACTTTCTACTTTATTCTGCTATCAATGATTAGAATATCTATATTAACCACGAAGTTACCATATATAAAACTCTATATTCACCCAAGAAGTACCATATATATAAACTCTATATTCATCCAAGAGTTACCATATATATAAACTCTATATTCACCAAGAATTATTAAATGAAGAGCTCTGCAACAACCCATGCAAAGTGCAAAATACATCAGTCGGTTTTTATTCTATGTATGAAGTTCATTAGCCTCTGGACCATGGTGATGTCAGCTCAAAGTCATAGTCACATGTGTCAATACCAAGCAAAGCTCATATATATGACTATTGTACTACACTAGATCAGTAGAAACAAGTCATTATTTTTTTAAGAAAAGTGAATTATATATTTTCCCTTTTCTACACACCTACATGTTCTGTCAAGTTATATATTTTATAGATGGTTTGTATATTTTTTGTATGTTTCTTATTTAGAGTTAAAATATGACCCTGTTTGGGGTTTTGTTAAAGGAGACTAAAGACATTTAAAAGAATAAAAATATTACAGTAATGTGCAAAAAATTGCTTTACTGGGGACTTTTGGCAAATTTTTATTGCATTTTTTTGCTTTAGAGATATTTTCATTTGTATGGTCATTGGCACAAGAGAGGAGGCAGCCCAAAAGTTAATTCATTACGCACAAGACTTTTCTAACTGGACACTTTCTGCATAATGAGATATCCACATTGTTGATTTTTGGATAATAAGGCTCTGGGGTATGGGGATATTTTTTACTGCCTTACACAGGATAATAAAACAAAAAGGAAAGCTAGTTTTGTGTTCTTGTTTATCTAACATGTTCATTGCACACAGCCAGATTAATCAAGACAGTTATTAATGACTTGGTTAAGGGGAAGTTATAGTGTCAGTAAGTTTGGGGAGATTTTAAACTAGGCATGGCAGATACTGGGAATATCACCAAGGTAGACAACACAGTATGGAAAAAAAGGGGTAGTAATATAATAATAATTATATATTTATTTTATATAATAATGTAGAGAGGGGGTTAGAAAAAGTTAGCAGACAGTATTGGAGGGGAGTAAACATTAAAAGTGTTTAAATAAAGGATAATAGTCTAAAATGCATGTTTCAAGAAGCCTAGCTCTAAAAATTAAAGAATGAAGAAGGTTATTTCTTATTAGACATGATGAGAAAAAATAAAAAAAAGTGTGTGTGTGTTGTGTGTGGGAGGGGTATGATTTATGTTAAACAAAAGTTGAGGGCAAATGTAAAATATGGGATAACGGCAGCCATAAATTATATAGTTAAAGTAATATTGGTGGAACTGTACACAGAACCATCAAATGCAAGTGGGAGGATGAGAATCCTCCACATGCGCTGGCAAAAACTGTATATTTGGTGTCACAGACTAGTCATTTGGATTTGGGGTGTAATTACCTGACACTGGTTGGAATAGTGGAATAGCCACACAGCAAAAGGTAACACATACCTAAATTTGCTACATGAGCATTTTCTGTCCACGATAGTTAAAGTTCCTGCTCACACAAAATATTTTGTTAGTCCAGTAACAACACAGAGCATATTACAGATTTTAAAGTATAGGAAGCTTGGGAATAGTGAGCTTGACCCTTGACCTTTACTGTACTGTTTATGTTACAAAAAATGTTACAAAAAAAAAAGTTAAACTGGGTTAAATTCAGGAAAGCATTTTTAACTCAGTGCATAAATGGTATTTATAAATCTTTAAATAGGGGTCAATGATACAGAAGAAACTATTGGATTGTAGAAAGTAACTAAATAATGAAGTAGGATAGCAGAACAAAGAAGACAGTCCCCAGAAAGTTCTTTAGGTATATGATCATAGAGGATGCCAGAGAAAGCAATGATTATCAAACCAGTTTCCCCTCTTTACACATTATAGAGCAACCTAGTTTTGGAATTAAAGATTCTAGAAAAATAATGCTATAAAGAAGCAAATGCGCGTGGTTGCCAGAAGATATAGTAAATGTTGACAACTAATCAAAGTTTAAAGGGATCTGTCCAAAAAAGTTATGTTACCAGAATCCACAAACATTACTGTACATATAGAAGGGATGTAGAAGACAATACTCCTACCTCATATTCTTCAGTCTAACATAGCAATGAGTTGTCTAAAAGCTGCTTGTGCAACGGCGACAGCTACACCACTTGCTTTTTCCTTCCCTCTCTTATAAAGTGCACATGTGTAAATATGTTTACCATGGGAGCGTAGAGGGAGGAGAGTCAAGCCCAAAGGCAGGGGAAAAGTTTTCAGACCAGGCCAGCAGCTTTTTGACATGTCACCTGCTAGCTTGGACTGCAGAACAGAGATAGGAGTACTGTTTCTTACCTCCATGCTGAATATAGGTTTAGATGAGATACTTGTTGGGCTTATAGCTGCCCATAATATCCAAAATGCTCCTGAAATACAAACTGAAATCCTGAGCTAAATTCAGATTAATCTACGTCATTGTTTCTAGTCTTCTCAGATTTAGTTTTGTCCATGTATGTATGTATGTATAATTTATTTATATAGAAGGCTTAAGAAAGGGCTTGAGAAAGACTTGCCAGAAACTTTGCCATTGTGTTTAGGGGTGAATAAACTTTTTGTCACAACTTTCAACATTACGCTCTGGCTGTATTATTGAATAGGAATGGATGTTTTGATCACAGGCCAGCAGCAGAGTGGAGCAGTAATTTGCGGTAACAAAACGGGTTAAATATATGAGGATATGTTTATTATGTAGTACCAGTTGGAGATGCAGTGCTGTAAAAATCAAAACAAAAAAGTCATAATGGAAGACTAATAGTTCAGTAAATATATCTGTTGTATTCAGTTGGATCAACTGGACTTAAAGTTTATTCTTGAAGACATTTCGCTAGTCATCCGACTGGCTTTTCTCAGTTGAATGACTTGTATAAGAATCTGTTGGCAATTATGTACCCTGGAAAGTCCCAATTAGCATATCACAGCCAGGTGTTAGGGACCTTCTGAATGCAAGACGTGATTGATAGTGGCTAAGAGGTGTTTTAGGAATGCCCAGGGAAGGTGTCAACACAGCATTGTACATGGCAGACAGTTGGTGTCGAACCCCCTCATCTCTATTCAGGCTTGGTTTCTTATTTTCACAAAATGGCCTCCTACCCTAACCCTCTCTTTGAACCAGTATGTTCCATTGCCAATATGTTAATACAAGGTATGTCTTTTTCCTAGATACATCGTATGGGGAGGCCAAACAGCCTAAGATGCAGATACCTTTCCTTAGATGCAGGTTCACATGGGGGAGACCAAACAGCACGATCAACGTATGGACCAGCATGGACCAGTCAGGACTCAGCCCATGTACCTATTCTAATTGAATTTCTGTTGTAAAATGATCTAGTTGTTTTAATAGATAACACAGATTTGGTTGCAGCAGCGGGCAGCATCATCTACAATTAGAAAACATTTTCAGTAGAAATGAAGGTATAGAGCCATATTATTAACCCACGTTATCGAAATCCTTGGTATCCTAAAGTAAGGTCCACAGTTGCACATCGACCGCCCAAATTTGTACTGCTGCATTTGTAATTGATGAATGCAATCATATGTTTTAAGAAGGCGATCATTAAAGGTGAAATACAGAACCTTATATAATATGATGCATAGAATCAAGGGAGAACTATGTTATTCTATTATTTTCCCTCTGAACAGCACTGAAATGTTCAGTGCAGTTTTGGAATCCTGAATAAATAAAAGAGATGGGCAACCACATTGCAGGGGATGGCGATGCTTGACTAGGTAAATAACATGGACACGAGGCACTTGTGTGTTGATATGATCACTTTACAAAACATTTATGAGCTACAAAATACCTACCCTCCAGTGCATTGGTCACCAATAGTCAGAGAATACAGTGCATCTCTCATATTAAAAGAAAAGAAGTTTTGTCTTCAGATTTGGGGGTATATTTGCAGTGAAAATATTAAAAAATAAATAACTTTTAACTGTCATCTAGTTTCAAAAGTAGATAGGATTTCTAAACATACAGAATATAAAAAGTTACTTCTATTTTCCAGAAATATGTCAGAAAATTTTTTGTCATTTGAAAAAACTTCTAAATGGTGGCCACACACCTTTGTAACTTTGAGCCTTTTATTTAAAAATACTTCAAAACATGGTAATTGTATGAATGCAATTATGTTAGTGTTTATTTACATTTTTAAAGTTGCTATCTTAGGGAAAAAATCATTTTACGATGAGAAAACTCACACATAAACCAAGCACACATGGCCATGAATTAACAAAAGGTCTAAACATCACTTTCCCAGAAAACGATCCTCTAAATGACTTTAGGTACATATTGCATTTGACACGTTGTACTTTTTTGAGTTGTGTTGCCCTTTAGTTCAATTACTGTAGACTTTTGTGGCTTTTAAAAAGAAGCTGCTTCTATCTTGGCAAATCTAGTTATTCAAGGTTAATACATATCCACCAACATAAGTTTGTTTTTCCTTCAAAATAGCAAATAAGTGTAAAGTCTGTAACCTGAGATTAAATCTTTGTTTTAGAATCAGAACTAGGTAACTGTATTAGCTATCACCTCATATATACAGTAGAGTCATTCATTCTACAAATGATTGGACCGGAAAGTTTGTATATATAATAATGTTTTGCTATAGAATAAATTGGTGATTGCCAATAGTATTGCTGTCTGCCACTAATTGTGAGGACATAAAATCTGACATTTTTATACTCTTGTGTTATTCTCTATGTCATAATGTTAACATTTCTTGATTTTAGTTAATGAAACAGGCAAAAACAGGGGCGATTTTTTGACCGATTCTACCGAAAACACTCCTCCACCCACCCTTGTTTATGTAGGATGGGTTTGTTGACTGGCAGAGGAGGTGGACAGAGGTTGTAACAGACATTCCCACCAGCCAATGACACAGTGTTGTGTTAACCACGGCCCTGGGCCAGCTAGGAGGCGGCTTTTAGCACCCACCTTTGCTGTGTGTGATATCTAAGGGAGGGCAGCACGGTTGTAATGTGAGTAAGTGATTTCAGCTGCTTAAAGTGTGGTCATGTAATGGGGGTGATATTTTTTTTAATATTGTTGTCCTTTAAAGCAAGTCCGGGGAATTGAACCTGCAACTTGTATTCTGTCTTTCTAAAAGCAGAGCTCTTAGAGAAACACTAGTAACATGTAGAATCTTTATCTTTTACTAAGAACAAATGGAAACAAGAAAACCTTGAACTTGTGACCTTTTAGATTGTGTGTTTCTAAAACTAGTTCATTACCAGTTGTGCTGCCACTGATAAGCAGTAAAATCAGGTACATTTAAAAGTTTTTTTCTTTTGTTAGCAAACAGCATAAAAATAATAAAAATAAATAATAATAATAATAATAATAATAAAATGTCAAATATCTCACCACACCAATATGGAAGTCCCTGATAGGACTCTGAAAGCTGCTTGTTACCCTGCAGTTTATTTTCCAGTGACTACCTACTTGGTAAATAAACTGGAAGGTAACAAGCAGCTTTCAATGTCTTATCAGGTACATATTGGTGTGTAGACATCTATATAGAAACACTGCATAGAGACAGTGAATACTGGGGTCATGGGGTGTGGCTCTTTGATGACTTCATGGGCGTGGGTTTTACTGGCAACAACATGGGAGCCTCCTTAGTTACACATCTACTTCTTACATCTACTTAGGGTTCGTTCACAGTAGATCAGTTCTGTCCGCGCATTTTGGTCCGTTTTTTTAACGGATCGGATTGACCCAGTCCGTAAAAAAAAACGTTCTTCATGCTGCAGCATTGTCAGAAACGGACGCGTTTTGATTAAAATATAGGAAAAATGGAGTGCTAAAAACAGATAAAAAAAATGGACTGTCCATTGTGGTCCGTTTTGCTCCGTTTCTAGGTGAACGTAGCCTTAACAACTTACTAGAGAATAACTGTACAGTTTCTGGGGATAAAAGCTTTCATTTTAGGATTAAAAAAATTAAGTTTAGTTATAATTCAAGAGTGAATTGTGTTAAGGTGGGCCTGGTATGAGTTTGAGTGACTTGGAGAGTTTGCCAGAACCCGACTTTATGTTATGAAATACAGAATTTACCAAAGTCACCCAGTCTTGAAGGTCCAGGAATAGATTTTGACGTTCATCTAGAAGATAATGTACTCAGACTACAATTCTAGCCAAGTGGCTAATGTCTTCTCACAGTTAACTTCTATGCATAAAAATCTTCCAAATATGGAGACTCTTGCCATTGTCCATTAAAATGCAATTTACAAAGACAATTCATTAAAAACAAAATCTGAGCAACAGTCCAGATGGAGAGTAATAACAATCTCTCTAAAAAATGTGAATGATATGCTTAACTGCTTACCTGTGATACATTCCCATCACAAAAAGATACTGAACATTAGCTTTGGTACATTTTGTAATTAGTTATATAGAAATAATGTGTTTCCCCCCCTAGAAAATAATGCAATAATCATAGCATGAAATAGATGCCCATCATCAAAGTAAAACAATGTTTTATTCAATGAGATCTAGGTAAACGGAGTGATCTAAAAGTCAAAAAGGAATGTCTGATGTAATCAACAGCTTGTCAAACATTTTAAGCCTTTCCTGAAGGCAGTATATAAGAAATGCATTCTTAGAAGAGAGATGAACAAACTCACATTTCAAAAGTTTTGCAGGCATTAAACAATCTGGAATAAATGATCTAAGAAATTGTGTTAACATATTTAGCTGCCATCCTTGATTTTAAAAGCTATAAAGTAGCAGCTAATATGAAAATACCATTTTTATTAAAATTTAAAGCTACCTATTTTGGACATTTGGAAATGTACAGAAGTGGAGGCGTCAGAGAGCTTCCCGATAAGAGTCAGATAATAGAAGGATAAGGAAAAAATACATTTAAATGAAGAAAAAACATGCCTCATCTTAATCTATAAATGAATAATATAAGTATGTTGGTGCAAATTTCAATTCAGTGTTCAATTTCAATGTTTTGCTTACCGTAAGTTCAATAACCCTCTTCCTGACTTTTCTGAAAATTCTGCCTATATGAGGTCGAGTAAGACTAGTAATCATTGGAGGCAGCACAGGGAAAAGGAATTTCCCACTGTGCCAACAGTACCACGTCCAACAGTCAAAAATGCACACAGCATACAGTATCCAACTAACAAAACGCATGCAGCAAAATGTTTATGATTATAAGGCACTTGACATGTTAATGATTCGTATTGTATACATAAGAAGAAGGGAAAAGTCATCAAAAATGGACAGTGATAATTAGTAAGAATTGTAGTTCTGTTAAGGCATGACATTTTAACACATTTACTTAGACATCTGGGCAGATATTATTCCTGAAAATTTTAGTGAAACTGGGTGTACTAATATTCTGTTTGCAGGCTAACTCAAAGTAGACATTATAGCACACAAATCCACTTTCAGTGATGACAGACTTACAAGCCTACAATGGGCTTTTCCTAGTGGAATGTATGTGTCCTGGAGATATACAAAATATTTTAGACAAGAAAAGCACTAGGAGACCAATGAAAACTGTTAATTTAGTGTTGAATAAATGTGATGTACCCTGGAATAGAAAGTCACTTTTCTTAGCATAGCTTGTGCATCTGCTTTAGTCAAGCAATATGTTTAAATTTGGGTTTACAAGTTGTCAAAAACAGCAAAAAGAAATTTGCATAAATGAAAATTTTCTAAGTAGATTAAAATAATTATCCTAATGTAACCACAGGAAACTGGGTCTGTGTTGTAACAATTTTCCCCAAAAGCTGATTTTTAAAATCTTGACTTGTATCTTACAAACAGGTTGGAATATCCATAAGAGTAGATTTATCTAATGGGCAATTTATATTGTAAGATGTTATTTTATGTTATGGCAATACATGTTTTTGAAAATGAATATTACAAGGAAACACAATATGTTACATTTGTTTTTATTTTGTTTTTTTTATTGGGGTTTAACAATTTTGGCAAATATATAATGGATACACAAATGTTTTTATACATTCTCCAGCCTCCATTCACTTTGTGGTCTTTATATAGAAACTTAGTTAGTTATGTTCCAGTGAATTGTAATATTTTTTGTTAATAAAAAATCTATCTAAAAATGCTTTACTCTGTGTATGAGTACAAACACAGCTGTCATACTTATATCTTCACAAGTAGTAGAGTAAAACAAACATATACACATAAATCAGAAAACCTTTTGTAAAGGTTAAGAAGCCATCTGTGTCTGTTCACCATTAGGAAGTTGTCTAAAAACCAATGAAGAATTTCTTGGTTGATTAATGCACTGGAACCAGGAGTGATTTTCAGGCTAGATCAGCTTGGATAGATATCTTTACTAGGTAGATCAGCCTAGAAGATATCTTTACTAAGGTACATCAGATTAGATAAATATATATACTAGAAAGATCAGGCTGGATATATATATTTACTGAGCTAGATCAGGCTGTATAGAAATCTTAACTAATGCTGGCCATGCACTATTTAGATTTAAAAGCCAATTAACATTTGTTATGAAGATGTCTGATCAACGTTCAAGTTTATCTGCTAAATGGTTAGTGATGTTAGAATGAAGTTCACCATCGGTCTAAAGTTGATCAGGTATACGGGTTCAGGGGAATTTTGCAGGTAAATTACTAGTGTATGGGCATCTTTAGGTAGATCAGCCTGAATAGATATCTTTACTAAGATAGATCAGCTTACTAAGGTGCTTGATAAAAAGTCAGGGAGATTGAAAAATTGAAGCATAGAGGCGAAGGCTAAGAAAATGAATCAACTCAGAGGCGCCATTAAACTTGTGGATATCTGGACTGGGCCTCTGTCAAAACTGGATAAAGGAAAGAAAATATACTACCGGTGAAGGGGAAGCTACACAGGAGAAAGAGCATGGTCACCCCATATGTAGCAGTAATGTCATAGAAATTAAGAAGGATTTTCAAGGACATTCGTTAGATTCCATAAAAGTTCTTATTGTTAAAAATGGTGCTAATTTTGCCCCCACCAATCAGATATTATTTAATGTTTGAAAGCTAACATCTGATTAGTTGGCCAAAATTAGCACTTTTATTGGATAACCCTGATAATATCCCTGTCTGCTTTAAACCCAATAACGCACTGAGGTGCAACTAGTGGATCCAAACTACCCAATACCAAAACACAAAAGAGCAACATCATATACACAGTGCAGTGCAGTGAAGAGTGCTCTGATGTGTATGTGGGGGAGACTAACAGCAGCTGCACCAACATTTAGCCTAGCACAGAAGAGCAAATTCCTTGGGTCAGGACTCAGTGTATACCTGAATTTTAAGAAAAAAGGACATACTTTGAAGAATATCTTAGTCTTCAAGAACTAAATTTCAAGTCCAGTTGATTTAACTGATAACAAGGTATACCATGGCCTGGATAAATGAGAACCTTCATTTGGACACTGTACATCTCAGCATCTTATTGCTGACTACTGTATAAAATACAAATATTTGTTTGTATCACTGATAACTATCTCAGAACATATGTGACTATTCTACTTCATGGCCTCTTTAGGTTCTGTTTGGATGGATCACTCCAAAACAAACATAACCACAGAGGTCCTCAAAACACATGTGCGACTTCTATTGCCCAAATGCTTTCTTCAAAGCCATTATCATGTCAGATATTAGCATGAAGTAGATCCTTTAAGGAGAACTAAGTCAGTAGATAACATTGTCCCAAAAGACAGAGCACACCACCAAGATACAACAAGCTCACCTCTGCCTTTTGTGGCTGTTGGTTGATTTATGAAAATAATGTGGGTACTAGGGGCCAGCTTCCATAATCCAGCCTTTGTTTTGGTTGATGTCTAAGTGTAGAAGTAAATAAGGAAGCTGGAGCCTTTCACCCTAGAACCTAAGAAAAAAATCACATCACAGCACTGAGACCTGCTTTTTTATGCACACATTATGTTACGGTATATTCTGCCTTTTAGACACAGAAGAGAGATTTAACAGTGTACACATTTTTTTTAACAATCTCTTTCCCCCCACAAATAACAAATGTAATCTTATAAGTTATTTCCTATCAAGTATTAAGGCAGAGTGTGAATTTGAACTTGTAACCTACAAGTGGAAGTGAGTATTCACTATTCAAGTGGTGGAAATTATCCCATTGTTCCTTCTGATGATTTTCAAATGTTGCCCAGTCTAGCTACACAGGAAGACTTATTAAATCAATCAAATCAATCGTCGCAAGCCTTTTGATTTAAAAATGAATGTCCGGGCCCACAAGCTTTGCAAAAATATTGGCTGTTAATTTCGATGATACAGACTAATATTAAATGATTTGATGATTGTATGTCAAGATTTAATATCATAACAGTGTATGGCCAGCGTTATAGATCATCTTTTTCTCTTAGGACACCCCATAGACCAGATTGATTTTTGACTGATCCTATCGAATTTAAAACGGATTGCTCGAAAAATCGAAGAATTCCCAAAAGATTTTCTAATCGTCTGCTCAATAATGTCAGGGTTTATCAGAAAAGCAAAGATTGGCAGGTGGAAAATGTAACACACAAACTCATCTTCAGTCTGCATCTTTCCTCAACCTGAGGAAAGATCGGAGCCTCATGCTGGAGGCTTTGAGTGGTTCTGCCGATCGATTTCCAATCTTTAAACTCGATCGGAAATCCAATCAGTATAATTAGCTTTATTCTAGGAGTATCATATGATTTCAGATTGGGACATGGTCAGGAACTAGTCTTAAAAATGGCTTTTTTGGATTAAAATGCAATGGAGGTCACAAGCACAATAAAGTCAGATTCTCATAACCAACACCTACTGTGTATTAGGCAAGGATGGTAGGCTGTAGTTTATAAAGATAAAATATCAGATCGGAATATAGAAGAACAACATCTACAGTATGTTGACTGTATATAGATTTCTTTTTTATAGTTGGTTATAGCTGATTTGTTTTTATAGCTGGTCCATATTTATACAATGTATTTTGTGACTGGATAGAGTGTGTACTGTACCTTGGGAAACTCATCCCTTGGGAGCCTCATTCCTTGGCTCCATCTTACATTAGAGATCTTGGGGTATACACTTTTTATGTGCTTAGGTGTAGTTTATAGAAAGCTATAACATATAGTAAACACTAATAGATACATGGGTATCTCTGTCCAAGCATATATCATTATTACCTGCCACAATTGTGGTACAGTTTTGTTGAAATAACCATACATACATACATACATACTCAGAAAACAATAACATTTTCCAACCAGTCAGATTAATGAAGCAAATAGCTATGTAGTGATTTCTAAAAATTGGCAATCTTTAACATGCACAGGAAGATTATAATTTGAAAATGTATTTGTATTATATTTTTATATACTGTATATACTCAAGTATAAACCGTTCCGAGTATAAACGAGGTACCTAGTTTTACCTAAAAAAGGGGGAAAAATAGACTGACTCGAGTATAAACCGGGGTGTAACCACTACTAGTATTTGCCACTTAAGAGTTTTGGAACTACAACTCCCAGCATGCTTTATGCTGGGAGTTGTAGTTTTCAAACATCTTAAGTGGCAAATACTTGCAAATAGGGGTAAATCCTCCTTTATTTGTGCATACAGTATGCACAAATAAGAAGGTTTTCTTATTTCTAAGTATTGTGTGCCCTGGTGTCCCTGTGGTATTCTCCTACCTGTCTGGCGGCCGTCGCTCCTCGCTCCTCGCTCCACATCCTCTGCGCTTCAGGATGATGTCACTACTCGGTGCCGCAAAGTGAGAGGCACAGAGTAGTGACGTCATCCGGAAGCGCACTGAAGATGCGGATCGCGCGGACACCAGACAAGGTAGGAGAAAGATTGACTCGAGTAAACCTTGGTAAGATTTTCAGACTTTTTTAAAGCCTGAAAACCTCGGTATACCATAAATAGCACAGATGCCCTTTTATGTAAAAATTACAAAATCAAATTGTGCAGTCCTATTGCCGTGACCAACAGTCATTTGTCCTGGCAGAGCATACACTACTAGCGAACACTTGATCAGGACAAATGCCCTTGTGTTACCCACCTAACTGCAGAAGACCAGTAAAAAGGTAAATCTGATTGGTTGCTGTAGATTATGGGTGTGCACACATAAGCAGAAATTAGTCAACCAATACATCTAACCATATGTACTAAGCCTACAGCAAAGAACGCCTGAACCTCTTTTACACAAGCCACATTGAAAAGATATATATAATTTAGTGTTATAAACTTGTTTTCTTCTACATTATAGAACTAAAACAGATCAGAAAAACCCACATCATGGATGTGACCATTGACATTGCAGCCAATGATTGAAGGCGTTTCCCCGCCATTCAGAGCATGTGCTTGTAAGGCTGGTACACTCGAGGGGACTATTTCGTTCGACTGAGCGTTCGCATGAGCGAGCACTTGGCCAGGATAAAATGTCTGCCGATTGTGGCAATAGTGCATGTCCGATCGCCCGTTTGTCCGATCAGACTTCGGTAGTGGCTGCGACTAAAGAAGCACAGATTTTTCAGCCAACCCACTGATACACGGAAGTATAAGTCGATTGGGCCAAAATATCTGCCCGTGTGTACCCAGCCTAGAGAGCTTGGAGATCTTGGTGAGAAGGAAAAAGATCCAACTTAACACAATTATATGTTTATTATAGAATGCAAAAAAAGGAGAAAGAATGTAATAATGTATGAAACACATCTGTTGTATTCATTAGATCAACGGACTTGAAGTTTAGTTCTTGAAGACATTTCGCTTAGTCATCCGACTGGCTTTCTCAATTCAGAATAACTTGTACAGATTGTGGCAATTATGTACCCTGGAAAATCCCAATTAGCATATCACAGCCAGTGTTAAGGGCGTGATTGCATAGTGGCTAAGAGGTGTTATAGGATGCACAGCGTAAGGTGTCAAAACAGCATTATACATTGCAGACAGTTGGTGTCAAACCCCTCACCTCTATTAGGCTTGGTTCTTTATTTTCACATAAATGGCCTCCTTGACACCTTTCTTGAACCAGTCACGTTCCTTTGCCAATATGTTAACATTACAATCTTCAAAGGTATGTCCTTATCCTTAAGATGCAGCACACGGCTGAGTCCTGACCCGAGGAATTGGCTCTTGTGTGTGGGCCATACGATGGTGCAGTTGCTATTTGATCTCCCCCACTACAAATCAGAGCATTCTTCACTGCACTGCACTGCGTATATGATGTTGCTTTCCTGTGTTTCGGTATTGGTTTTTTGGATGTACCAATTGCTGCTGCTGTGTGTTGTTCGGTTTAAAGCAGACAGGGATACGGTGTTTTTTGAAAATAATTCTTCTAATTCTCTGAGACCCCTGCTACATATGGGATTAATTATAATATATATATATATATAAATATATATATAATATATATAATATAATATATTATATATATATATATATTCAAGCACATTCCTAGGCCCCATACAAAATCATATTATCTGCACACTGGCATACTTAAAAAAGGGGTTTAGTATACATTACTGTGATCACATGAATGAAAAGCCTTACAACCACGTCAAGGTAACCCCAGTCTGGAAGATCCTAACATCTAACATTTTTTACTTCAATTACCATTAGCAAACTTTGCATTTCTCATAGTTGTGCACTGGATCCATATAACAGGCTTTCTCACTTCCCCCCAGCCCTTTGGCTTTTTAAAATCAGGGAAGAGGCCATCATCCAGTGCTTTATATAAAGGCATAGGACCTCCCATAAAAGGGGCATGTTAGGGGTGCAATTGACCAAGCTTCCCAATAGATACATACAATACAAGAATTGTGGAAGCACTGCAATTAGGATAATTTACAACTACATTTAGAGGAAGTGCTACTGATCTGGTCAAACATAGAAACAAACATACGTTTAGGCCCCATACAATATCATATTTCTCAAACTGGCATACTTATAAACAAAGGGGTTTTAGTATACATTACTGTGATCACATGAATGAAAAGCCTTCCAACCATGTCAAGGTAACCCCAGTCTTCTTCCACAATCCTTGTATTGTATGTATATGGCTTGGTCGAGCTTCTCTCTGCAGTTTCAAGTAGAAATTGGCTGAAAGATCAGAGCCTCAAGTTAGGAGTCTTTGAGCTTTTCTTCTGATCTAATTTTTGATCACTGAAGTAGATTGGAAGTCTGATCATCTGCCTGTGTATGGCCAGCTTAAGTGGGGCTCAATTAAACTTTTTTTCTCCTAACAATAATTTTTGGTACGATTTTTATTAGTTTCCTAAAAATTTGCAATAAATTATGGTGGCAAGGTACGTAGGAAGGTCAAAAGGAGGTAGGTAGGAAGGTACAAGCAGGAAGGTAGGGCTGAAAGGTAGAGTAAGAATTTAGGTACTAAGGTACAGTAGTAGGGAAGATAGGATGGAAAGTACAGTAGGATGGTAGGCAGGAGTGTAGTAGTAGGAAGGTACAGTAGAAAAGTACGTGGGAAAGTAGGCAGGAATGTACAGTAGGAAGGTATTGAAGAAAGGTAGGTAAGAAGGTACAGTAAAAAGTTGTAGGAAGGTATAGTAGGAAGATACAGTATGAATTTAACTGTTAAAAGGTACACGAAGGAAGGTAGGTAGGAAGGTACAGTAGGAAGGTAGGTAGGAGGGTACAGAAGGAATGAAGAGTAAAATTGACAGCAGGAAGGTACAGGAGGAAGGTGGTATAAAGTACAGTAGAAAGGTCTGTGGAAGGTACAATAGGAAGGATGGTACAGAAGGAATGTACAGTAGGAATGTAAGTAGAATGTACAGTAGGGAGGTACAAAGGGAAGGTAGATAAAAAGGTACAGAATTAAGGTAGGTATGGGTAAATAGGAAGGTACAGTAGGGAGGTAGGTAGGAAGGTATAGTAGGAAGTACAGTAGGTAGGAGGTAGGTAGGAATGTACATTGGGAAGGTACAGAACGGAAGAACAGTAGGAAGGTAGGTACAAATGTACAGTAGTAAGGTACAGAGGGAAGGTATGTGGCAAGATACAGTGAAAAGGCAGACAGGAAGGTACAATAGGAAGGTATCGTACAGAAGGGTGGTACAGTAGGAAGGTAGGTAGGACTGTACAGTAGGAAGGTAGGTAAGATTGTCAGTAGGAAGGTACAGAGGAAAGGTAGGTAGAAAGGTAAAAAGCAAGGTACAGAAGAAAGGTCAGTAGGAGGGTAGGAAGAAAGGATAGTTAGATGGTACAGAAGGATGGTAGGAAGGTAGCGAAGAGGTACAGTAGGAAAGTACAGAGGGAAGGTTAGTAGTAGATAGAAAGTAAAATTGAAAGGTAGGAAGGAAGGTTCAGTAGAAAGGTACAGTAGGCAGGTAGGTAGGAAGATATAGTGGATGGTACAGAAGGATGGTAGGTAGGAAGGAAGGTTCAGTAGAAAGGTACAGTAGGCAGGTAGGTAGGAAGGTATAGTAGAGAGGTACAGTAGAAGTAGGTGGAAAGGTATAGTTGGAAGGTAGTAGAAAGGTATAGTTGTGGAAGTACAGAAGGATGGTAGGTAGTTAGGAGGAAAGGTACAGTAGGAAGGTAGTTAGAATATATAGTGGGAGGTACAGAAGGATGGTGTGTGTAGTTAGGAGGAATTACAGTAGGAAGGTAGGAAGAAATGTACAGTAGGAAGGTAGTAAGGAAGAAAGGTACAGTAGGAAGGTAGGGAGGAGGTTAGAGAGTAGTGAGGGGTAGGTGAAGAGTACAGTAAGGTAAGGTAGTTCAAGAAGAAAGATGCAGTTAGGAAGGTGTTAGGTAGAAACATATGGTAGGAAGGTAGGTAGGAAGAAGATACTTAGGACGGTAGTTAGGTGAAAGGTACACTAGGAAGTAGGTAGGAAGGTTAGTTGAAAGGAACATTAGGAAGGTTTAAGAAGAAAGGTACAGTAAGAAGGTAGGTAGAAGGGACAGTAGGAGGTGGAAGAAAGGTACAGTAGTAGGTAGGTAAACATATATAGTTGGAAGGTACAGAAGGATGGTAGACAGTAGGAAGGTAGTTAGGAAGAAAGTACAGTTGGAAGGTAGTTAAGTAAAAAAGATACAGTAGGAGGAAATGTACAGTAGGAAGATAGTTAGGAAGAAAGGTACGGTAGGAAGGTACAGGAAGGTAGGTAGGTAGGAAGGTATGGTTGGAAGGTACAGTAAGAAGGTAGTTAGAGGAAGGAAAGGGACCGTAGGAAGGTAGGAAGAAAGGTACACTAAGAAGGTAGTTAGGAGAATTGTACAGTGAGGTAGGTAGGAATGTACAGTAAGAAGGTAGAGTAGATAGAAAGGTATAGTTGGAAGGTCAGTAGAAAGGTAGTTAGGAAGAAAGGGACAGTAGGAAGATACGTAGGAAGGTATAGTTGGAAGGTTCGTAGGAAGGTATAGCGGAATGTTTGTAGGTAGAAAGGTACAGTAGGAAAGTAGGTAGGAAGGTTTAGTTGTTATGCACAGTAGGAAGGCAGTTAAGAAGAAACGTACATTAGGAAGGTAGTTAGGAAGAAGGTACAGTAGAAAGGTAGGTAGAAAGAAAAGGTACAGTAGGAAGGTAGTTAGGAAGACAGGTACAGTAGGAAGGTAGTTAGGAAGAAAGGTACAGTAGGAAGGTAGTTAGAAGAAAGGTACAGTAGGAAAAAACAAAGGTAGTTAGGAAGACAGGTACAGTAGGAAGGTAGTTGGGAAGAATGGTACAGTAGGAAGGCAGTTAGGAAGAAGGTAGAGTAGGAAGGTAGTTAGGTATAAAGGTACAGTAGGAAGGTAGTTAGGGACAGGTACAGTAGGAAGGTAGTTAGGAGAAAGGTAGAGTAGGAAGGTAGTTAGGTATAAAGGTACAGTAGGAAGGTAGTTAGGAAGAAGGTAAAGTAGGAAGGTAGTTAGGAGAAAGGTACGTAGAGTAGTTGGGGTTTAGTTGTATGCACAGTAGGAAGCGTTAGAAGAAACGTACATTAGGAAGGTGTTGGAAGAAAGGTACAGTAGGAAGGTAGGTAGAAAGAAAGGTACAGTAGGAAGGTAGTTAGGAAGCAGGACAGTAGGAAGTAGTTGGAGAAAGGTACAGTAGGAAGGTAGTTAGGAAGAAAGGAAAGTAGGAAGGTAGTAGGAAGACAGGTACAGTAGGAAGTAGTAGGAAGAGGTACAGTAGGAAGGTAGTGAGAAGAAAGGTACAGTAGCAAGGTAGTTAGGAAGAGGTACAGTAGGGAGGTAGTCAGTAGAAAGGTACAGTAGGAAGGTAGTTAGGAAGAAAGGTACAGTACGAAGGTACTTAGTTAGGAAGACAGGTACAGTAGGAAGGTAGTTAGGATGAAAGGTACAGTAGAAAGGTAGTTGGTATAAAGGTACAGTAGGAATGTAGTTAGATATAAAGGTACAGTAGGAAGGTAGTTGGTAGAAGTCAGTAGGAGAGTAGGTAGAAAGGTACAGTAGGAAGGTAAGTTAGAAAGAAGGTTCAGTAGGATGGTAGGTAGGAGAAAGGTACAGTATGAGGAGGTAGGAAGAAGTACAGTAGGAAGGTAGATATGTAAAAAGGTACAGTAGTAAAGTAGGTAGGAAGAAAAGTACAGTAGGGAAGGTAGGGTAGGAAGAAAGGTACAGTAGTAAAGTAGGTAGGAAGAAAGGTACAGTAGGAAGGAAGGTTGGTGGAAAGGTACAGTAGGAAAAAGGTATGGTGGAAGGTTGGTTAGTAGAAAGCTACAGTAGGAAGGTAGGGAGGGTAGAAACAAGTACATGGAAGGTTGGTAGGAAGAAAGGTACATAGGAGGTAGGTGGAATAAAGGTAAACTAGGGTTGGTGTGAGAAAGGTCCAGTGGAAGGTAGGTAGGTAGAAACGTACAGTAGGAAGGTAGGTAGGAAGAAAGGTACATTAGGAAGGTAGGTAGGAATAAAGGTAAATAGGGTTGGTGGTAGAAGTAGGTTGAGTCGTCAGGTAGGAGTGAAGTAGGTAGGTAGAAAGGTACAGTAGGAAGGTAGGTAGGAAGAAAGGTATGGTATTAAGGTTGGTTAGTAGAAAGCTACAGTAGGAAGGTGGGTAGGAAGAAAGGTATAGTAAGAAGGTAGGTAGGAAGAGAGGTACAGTAGGAAGGTTGGTTGGTAGCAAGGTCCAGTAGGAATGGGTAGGTTAGAAGGTACCTAGGAAGTAGGTAGGAAGAAAGGTACAGTAGTAAAGTAGGAGAGATGTACAGAGGTAGGTAGGTAGGAAAAAGGTACAGTAGGAAGTTATAGTTAGAAGGTATAGTTGAAGGTAGAGTAGATAGGAAGGGTTGGAAGGTACAGTAGAAAGTGTAGTAAGAAAGGTACAGTAGGAAGGTAGTTAGGAGGAAGGTACAGTAGGAGAGAAGTTAGTAAGAAAGTAAGAGGAGGTCGTGTTAGGAAGACAGGTACAGTAGGAGGTTAGGAAGAAAGGTACATTAGGAAGGTAGTTAGGTTAAAGGTACAGTAGGAAGCTAGTTAGATGAAAGGCAAGTAGGAATGTACGTAGGAAGGTTAGTGGAGGTACGTAGGAAGGTATAGTAGGAATGTATTTAGAAGAAAGGTACAGAAGGACGGTAGTTGGTAGAAAGTGTACAGTAGGAAGGTAGGTAGGAAGAAAGATACAGTAGAAAGGTAGTAGGTAGAAAGGTACGTAGGAAGTTAGGTAGGAAGAAAGGTACAGTAGGTAGGTAGTTAGGAAGACAGGTACAGTAGGAAGGTAGTTGGGAGAATGGTACAGTAGGAAGGTGGTAGGATGAAAGGTACAGTAGGAAGGTATTTAGGAAGAAAGGTACAGTAGGAAGGTAGTTAGGTAGAAAGATACAGTAGGAAGGAAGGTAGGTAGAAAGGTACAGTAGGAAGATAGTTAGGAAGAAAGGTACAGTAGGAAGGTAGTATGGAATAAAGGTAAGTAGAAAGGTATTAGTAAGAAGTACGGTAGGAAGTAGTTAGGTAAAAATGTACAGAAGGAGTTAGTTGGTAGAGGTACAGTAGGGAGGTAGTTAGGAAGAAAGGTACAGAAGGAAGGTAGTTAGGAAGACAGGTACAGTAGAAGGTAGTTAGGATGAAAGGTACAGTAGGAAGTAGTTAGGTATAAAGGTACAGTAGGAAGGTAGTTAGGTATAAAGGTACAGTAGGAAGGTAGTTAGGTAGAAAGGTACAGTAGGAAGGTAAGTAGAAAGAAAGGTTCAGTAGGATGGTAGGTAGGAAGAAAGGTACAGTAGGAAGGTAGGTAGGAAGAGAGGTACAGTAGGAAGGTAGATATGTAAAAAGACAGTAGTAAAGTAGGTAGGAAGAAAAGTAAAGTAGGGAGGTAGGTAGGAAGAAAGGTACAGTAGTAAAGTAGGTAGGAAGAAAGGTACAGTAGGAAGGTAGGTTGGTAGAAAGGTACAGTAGGAAGGAAGGTTAGTAGAAAGGTACAGTAGGAAGGTAGGTAGGAAAAAAGGTATGGTAGGAAGGTTGGTTAGTTGAAGCTACAGTTGTAAGGTAGGTAGGTAGAAGGTACAGTAGGAAGGTAGGTAGGAAGAAAGGTACAGTAGGAGGGTAGTAGGAAGAAAGGTACAGTAGGAAGGTTGGTTGTAGCAAGTCCAGTAGGAAGGTAGGTAGGTAGAAAGGTACAGTAGGAAAGGTTGGTTAGTAGAAAGCTACAGTAGGAAGGTAGGTAGGTAGAAAGGTACAGTAGGAAGGTAGGTAGGAAGAAAGGTACAGTAGGAAGGTAGGTAGGAAGAGAGGTCAAGTAGGAAGGTATGTAGGTAGAAAGGTACAGTAGGAAGGTAGGTAGGAAGAAGGTACAGAAGGAAGGTATAGTTAGAAGGTACAGTATGAAGGTAGTTAGTAAGAAAGGTACAGTAGGAAGGTAGTTAGGTAAAAAGGTACAGAAGGAAGGTAGTTAGGAGTAAAGGTACAGTAGGGAGGTAGTTATGAAGAAAGGTACAGTAGGAAGGTACTGTAGTTAGGAAGACAGGTACAGTAGGAAGGTAGGAAGAAAGGTACTTTAGGAAGGTAGTCAGGTATAAACGTACAGTAGGAAGTTAGTTAAGAAGAAAGACACAGTAGGAAGGTACATAGGAAGGTATAGTTGGAAGGTACAGTAGGAAGGTATAGTAGGAATGTATTTAGGAAGAAAGGTACAGAAGGATGGTAGTTAGGTAGAAAGGTACAGTAGGAAGGTAGGTAGGAAGAAAGATACAGTAGAAAAGTAGTTAGGTAGAAAGGTAGAGTAGGAAAGTAGGTAGGAAGGTTTAGTTGTTATGCACAGTAGGAAGGCAGTTAAGAAGAAACGTACATTAGGAAGGTAGTTAGGAAGAAAGGTACAGTAGGAAGGTAGTTAGGAAGACAGGTACAGTAGGAAGGTAGGTAGGGATTCACTTAACACGGAGCCATTTATAGTATAAGTAGCACAAGTATTTTAATCCAAAATGCATCACCTTACATTTATCACATTGATTTCATCTGCCACTTAGCAGCCCAATGTATATCTATCTAGATCCCCTTGCAATGATTGCACATCCTCTGAAGTTTTTAATGGTCGACAAGTTTTGTGTCGTCAGCAAACACAGAAACCTTGCTGACAATACCCACTTCCAAATCATTATAAATAGATTAAATAGAAGCGGCCCCAACACAGAACCCTGTGGCACCCACTTAGCACTTTAGTCCATATGATGAAGCCCCTATTCAACTACTCTCTGCATCCTATTCTTAACCAATTTTCTATCCATGTACAATGTGACTCCCCAGACCAACAGACCTTAGCTTATTTATTAGTCGCCTATGGGGGACTGTTCAAAAGCCTTTGCAAAATCCAAGTAAACTACATCTACTGCTATACCAGAGTCTAAATTTCTACTTACTTCCTCATAAAAGCCAGCAAGTTAGTTTGCACAAGATCATTCCTCCTAAATCCATGCTGGTTACTACTTATATGTCAGTCCTTGAACATACTCTAGAACATGATCCCTTATTAAACTTTCCAGGATCTTCCCCACCACTGAAGTTAAACTTACAGGCCTGAATTACCCGCTGTGAACGACTACCCTTTTTGAATATTGGAATAACATCAGCCTTTTTCCACCAGAGGCACACCACCGGACATGAGGGAATCAGCAAAAATAAGAAAACAATGGCCTAGATAAAACTGAACTTAGCTCCCTAAGTACCCTAGGAGTATTTTATCCGGTCCGAGGAGATTTACTAATATTAACCTTATTTAGTTCTTTCTGTACCATATCCTCGGTTAACCAAAGTGACTTGAATCTTGTATACCTTATTGCTACTATACTCATGATATCTGTACTTGGATCTTTCTATAGTGTTACAGAGGAAAAAATTATTCAAGACATTTGCTTTATCGCATCCTCCTTAACTAACTTATCCCCATTAATTAATGGTGCCACATTCTCAGTCCTCATCTTCTACTATTAATATACTTAAAAAAATGTTTAGGCTTAGTGATGCTTTCTTCAGCTATCCTAACTTCATTATTAATTTTAGCTAGTTTGATTGCTTTCTTACACTCCTTGTTACAGTTTTTATACTCCCTAAAGGCCCTTTCCGTCCCCTCTGCCTTAAAGGTTTTAAATGCCTTTTTCTTCCTTACCATTTGCCTCTTTACATCAGAATTCAGCCACATGGGCGCGGATTTAATTTTTTACATTTATTTTCCAAGGGTATAATTTAGATGTAACTGGCTTAAAATCCCCTTGAACACAGTCCACTTCTGTTCAGTACCTTTACCTGATAATACATTATCCCAGTTGACATTCTGAAGAGCTGCTTTTAACCTGGAAAATTGCTTTCCTGAAATTAAATGTCTTTGTTAACCCAGCGCACTTTTCCTTTCGATAACAAAGTCCAAATGCCCTATTTCATGGTCACTATTCCCTAAGCCTCCAGTTACCTTTATATCTATAATGCTCCACACATGTTAGATATTACCAGATCCAACAGAGCTCCTTTTCTAGTAGGAACCTCAACCACCGTGAAGAAAATTATCCTGCAGCAATTTCAGGAACTCATCGCCTTTTTCTGTGATGGCAGTTCCACTCCACCAATCAATTTCAGGGTAATTAAAGTCCCCCATAATGAGTACACTCCCCAAACTTGCAGCCCTTGCCAACTGCATATGAAGTTGACTCACCTCCTCTCTGCTAGCATTTGGCGGCTTATAGCAGACCCAACAATCGACATACCTTACCCTCCCCTTTCCTGTTGCCTAATTCCACCCATATTCCTCACTTTATCATCCATATCACCAGCTATCTCTTCTTTTAAATTTGGCTTCAATTCTTTTTTAACATATACACATACTCCTCCCCTTTCCTTTTTTTCTGTTCTGCAAACAAGGCATATCCTTCTATATTTACAGCCCAGTCGTGAGAACTGTTCAACCACGTTTCTGCTATACCTATTACATCATACTTTCATTCAATGCCATTTTCCAATTCACCCATTTTGTCAGCCAGGCTTCTCGCATTTGCAAACATACATTTTAGATTATGATCCTGTAATTTATTCGTACACTTTGTACACATTCCTCCCTATCCCCTATGCTAGCTGCACCCCCCTTTCCACCCACCACTGGCCTATCTACACCCCTGCTTTCCTCCTGGACAATCTACCCCAGTGAGACTGCTAATACCCTCCCCCCCCAAACCTAGTTTAAAATCTCCTCCAACCCCGCTACCATCTTCTCCCCTAAAACAGCTCCACCACCATCATGAGGTGCAACCCATCCCTACTAAGAGCCTGTAGCCGACAGCAAAGTCTGCCCAGTTTCCAATAAACCCAAACCCTTCTTTCCTTACACCACTCTCTTAGCCACGCATTAATGCCCTAAGCTCCCGCTGTCTCCCTGGCTTAGCACGTGGCTGCGTAGTATTTCTGAAAACACTACCCTGGAGGTCCTTGCTTTTATCTTGGCCCCTAGTTTCTCGGAAATCATGTTTAAGGACCTCACCTCCACCTCTAACTTTGTCATTGGCACCATGTGAACCAAGACCGCCGGTCCGCACACCCCCCCACCCAATAATCTGTCTACACACGATCCCCACATGCCGAACCCTAGCACCAGGTAGTTAGGAGGAAAGGTACATGGAAGGTATTTATAAAGACAGGTACTGGAAGGTAGTTATGAAGAAAGGTACAAGTAGGAAGCTAGTTTAAGCAAAAGCAAGTGACGAAAGGTACAGTAGGAAGGTAGTTAGGAGGAAAGGTACAGTAGGAAGGTAGTTAGGCAGAAAGGTACAGTAGGAAGGTAGTTAGGAAGAAAGGTACAGTAGGAAGGTAGTTAGGTAAAAAGGTACAGAAGGAAGGTAGTTAGGAGAAAAGGTACAGTAGGGAGGTAGTTAGGAAGAAAGGTACATTAGGAAGGTAGTTAGGATGAAAGGTACAGTAGGAAGGTAGTTAGGTAGAAAGGTACAGTAGTAAGGTAAGTAGAAAGAAAGGTTCAGTAGGATGGTAGGTAGGAAGAAAGGTACAGTAGGAAGGTAGATATGTAAAAAGGTACAGTAGTAAAGTAGGTAGGAAGAAAAGTACAGTAGGGAGGTAGGTAGGAAGAAAGGTACAGTAGTAACGTAGGTAGGTAGAAAGGTATAGTAGGAAGGAAGGTTGGTAGAAAGGTACAGTAGGAAGGTAGGTAGGAAGAAAGGTATGGTAGGAAAGTTGGTTAGTAGAAAGCTACAGTAGGAATGTAGGTAGATAGAAAGGTACAGTAGGAAGGTAGGTAGGAAGAAAGGTACAGTAGGAAGGTAGGTAGGAATAAAGGTACAGTAGGAAGGTAGGTAGGAAGAAAGGTACAGTAGGAAGGTACGTTGGTAGAAAGGTACAGTAGGAAGGAAGGTTGGTAGAAAGGTACAGTAGGAAGGTAGGTAGGAAGAAAGGTACAGTAGGAAGGTTGGTTGGTAACAAAGTCCAGTAGGAAGGTAGGTAGGTAGAAAGGTACAGTAGGAAGGTAGGTAGGAAGAAAGGTACAGTAGTAAAGTAGGAAGAAATGTACAGTAGGAAGGTAGGTAGGAAAAAGGTACAGTAGGAAGGTATAGTTAGAAGGTACAGTATGAAGGTAGTTAGTAAGAAAGGTACAGTAGGAAGGTAGTTAGGTAAAAAGGTACAGAAGGAAGGTATAGTATAGTATTTGAGGTTGAATAAAGACATACGTCCATCCAGTCCAACCCATCTAGCAATATCCTCATTTCCTGCCTAACTGTTGATCCAGAGGAAGGCAAAAAACCCCCACCAAATTTATGAAGGGGGAAAAAATTCCTTCCTGACTCCAAGTGACAATCGGAAATTTCCCTGGATCAACTCTACTTTATGTATCAATACCAGTAACTTGCAACATTCCTTGTTTGAAGGTTTGGCTTCAAGCTCGGAAAGGGTTTTTTCACTGTGAGAACGGTAAGGCTATGGAACTGTCTTCCAGTGGACGTTGTAATGGCAGGTTCATTGGTCAGTTTTCAAAAAAAAGCTGGATGAGTTTCTGCAAACAAGGAATGTTGCAAGTTACTGGTATTGATACATAAAGTAGAGTTGATCCAGGGAAATTTCGATTGTCACTTGGAGTCAGGAAGGAATTTTTTCCCCCTTCATAAATTTGGTGGGGGTTTTTTGCCTTCCTCTGGATCAACAGTTAGGCAGGAAATGAGGTATGCTAGATGGGTTGGACTGGATGGACGTATGTCTTTATTCAACCTCAAAATACATACTATACACTTCCTTCTGTACCTTTTTACCTAACTACCTTCCTACTGTACCTTTATTAACTACCTTCATACTGTACCTTCTAACATACCATCCTACTTTTGTACCTTTTTCCTACCTACTCCTACTGTACATTTCTTCCTACTTTACTACTGTACCTTTCTTCCTACCTACCTTCCTACTGTACCTTTCTACCTACCTACCTTCCTACTGGACTTTGTTACAACCAACCTTCCTACTGTACTTTCTCCTACCTACTCTACTGTACCTTTCTACACTTACCTTCCTACTGTACCTTTATTACCAACGTACCTTCCTACTGTTACCTTTTTCCTACCTACCTTCCTACTGTACCTTTATTCTACCTACCTTCCTACTGTACCTTTCTTCCTACCTACCTCCTACTGTAACTTTCTATCTACCTACATTCCTACTGTGCTTTCTACTAAACAACTTTCCTACCATACCTTTCTTCACCTACTTCCTACTACCTTTCTACCAACTTCCTTCCTACTATACCTTCTACTACCTACTGTTACTACTGTACCTTTTCCTACCTACCTCCTACTGTACTTCTCCTACCTACTTTACTACTGTACCTTTTTACATATCTACCTTCCTACTGTACCTTTCTTCCTACCTACCATCCTACTGAACCTTTCTTTACTACTTATTACTACTGTACCTTTCTACCTAACTAACTTCTACTGTACCTTTCATCCTAACTACCTTCTAATGTACCTTTCTTCCTCAATACCTCTACTGTACCTTTTCTCCTAACTACCTTCCTCTGTACCTTTTACCTAATCACCTTCTACTGTACCTTTCTTCCTAACTACCTTCCTACTGTACCTTTTCTGCTAATAACTCCCACTGTACCTTCCTCTAACTACCTTCCTACTGTACTTCGTCCTACCTACCTTCCTACTGTACCGTCTTCCAACTACCTTCCTACTGTACCTTTCTTCCTAACTACCTTCTAATGTACGTTTCTTCTTAACTGCCTCTACTGTGCAAAAACTAAACCTCCTACCTACTTTCCTACTCTACCTTTCTACCAACTACTTTTCTACTGTATCTTTCTTCCTACCTACCTTTCTACTGTCCTTTCTACCTAACTACCATCCTTCTGTACCTTTCTTCAACTACATCCTATAACCTTCCACTGTACTTCCAACTATACTTATAATGTACCTTCCTACTGTGTCTTTCTTCTTAAACTAACTTCCTACTGTACGTTTATACCTGACTACCTCTAAAGTACCTTTCTTCACCTTCCTACTGTACCTGTCTTCCTAACTACAGTACCTTCCTACTGTACCTTCTTCATCAACTACCTCCTACTGTACCTTTACTCCTAACTACCTTCCTTCTGTACCTTTTACCTAACTACCTTCTACTGTACCTTTCTTACTAACTACCTTCATACTGTACCTTCTAACTATACTTCCTTCTGTACCTTTTCCTACCACCTTTACTGACCTTTTACCTACATACCTTCCTACTTGACCTCTTCCTACCTACCTTCCTACTGTACCTTTTCTTCCTACCTAATTCCTACTGTACCTTTCTACCTACCACCTTCCTACTGTAGTTTCTACTAACCAACCTTCCTACTGTACCTTTCTACCTACCTACCTTCCTACTGGACCTTGCCTACCAACAAACCTTCCTACTGTACCTTTTTCCTACCTACCTTCTACTGTACCTTTCTTCCACCTACCTTCCTACTTACCTTCTACATACCCACCTTACACTGTAGTTTCAACTAACCAACCTTCTACCATACCTTTTTCCTACCTACCTTCCTACTGTACCCTTCTACTAACTTCTCTACTGTACCTTTACCAACCTACCTTCCTACGTACTTTCTTCTACCTACTTTACTACTGTACTTTCTTCCTACTACCTCCCTACTTACTTTCTTCCTACATACTTTACTACTGTACCTTTTTACAATCTACCTTCCTACTGTACCTCCTTCCTACTACCTTCCTACTGTACTTTTTCTACCTACCATCCTAATGACCTTTCTTTCTACTTACCGTCCTACTGTACCTTTTCTACCTAACTACCCTTCCTACGTACCTTTATACCTAATACCTCCTACTGTCCTTTAACCTAACTACCTCCGACTGACCTTTCATCCTACTACCTTTCTACTGTACTGTCTTCCTAACTACCTTTCTCTGTACCTTTCTTCTAACTACCTCCTACTGTACCTTTCTACCAACTAACTCCTTCTGACATTTTACCTAACACCTCACCGTACCTTCACTAAATACCTTTCTACTGTACCTTTATTCCATACACCTTCTACTGTACCTTCTTCCTACTATTTCTACTGTCTTTTTACCTACCTTCTCTACTGTATCTTCTACCTAACTACCTTCCTACTGTACCTTTCTCCTAAATACCTTCCTACTGTCTTCATCCTACTACCTTCTACTGTACCATTCTTCCCAACTACCTTCTACTGTACCGTCTTCCAACTACCTACTACTGTACCTTTCTTCCTACCTAACTCCTACTGTACCTTTCTACCTACTACCTTTCTACTGATCTTTCTTCCTACACTTCCTACTGTACATTTTACCTAACTACCGTCCTTTGTACCGTTCTTCCTAATACAATTCCACTATACCTCCTACTGTACCTCCAACTATACCTTCCTACGTACATTCCTACTGCCTTTCATTAACTAGCTTCCTACTGTACCTTTATACCTAACTACTTCCTAAGTACCTTTCTTCCTACCTTCCTACTGTACCTGTCTTCCTAACTACAGTACCTTCCTACTGTACCTTTCTTACTAACTACCTCCCTACTGTACCTTTCCTCCTAACTACCTTCTACTGTACCTTTCTACTAACTACCTTTCTACTGTACCTTCCAACTATTACCTTCCTATTACTCTACCTTCATACTAACCTTCTAACTATAACTTCCTACGTACCTTTTTCCTACCACCTACCTACTGTACATATCCTTCTACTTTACTACTGACCTTCTTCTACCTACCTTCCTAAGGTACCTTTCTACCTACCTACATTCCTACTGGACCTTGCTACCAACCAACCTTCCTACTGTACCTCTCTTCCTCACCTTACTATACTTCTCCACCCACTCCTACGTAGCTTTCAAACCAACCTTATACCATACCTTTCTTCCTACCTACCTTCCTACGCACTTTCTACCTACTACCTTCCTAAGGACCTTGGTACCAACCAACCTATTTACCTTTATTCCTACCTACCTTCCTAATGTACCTTTCTTCTACCTACCTTCCTACTGCGTTTCTACCTACCTACCTTCCTACTGGACCTTGGCTACCAACCAACCCTAGTTTACCTTTATTCCTACCTACCATCCAATGTACCTTTCTCCTACCAACCTTTCACTGATGTTTCTACCTACACTACCTTCCTACTGTAGCTTCTACTAACCAACCTTCCTACCATACCTTTTTCCTACTGTACCTTTCCACCAACCTTCCTTCCTAATGTACCTTTCTTCCTACCTACTTTACTTGTACCTTTCTTCCTACCTACCTCCCTACGTACTTCTTCCTACCTACTTTAAATACCTTTTTACATATCTACCTTCCTTACTGTACCTTTCTTCCTACCTACTTCATACTGTACCTTCTTCCTACCTACCATCCTACTGAACCTTTCTTTCTACTTACCTTCCTACTGTACCTTTCTACCTAACTACCTTCCTACTGTACCTTCTACTAAATACTTCCTACTGTACCTTTATATCTAACTACATTCCTACTGTACCTTTATACCTAACTACCTTTCTACTGTACCTTTCATCCAACTACCTCCTACTGTACCTGTCTTCTAACTACAGTACCTTGTACTGTACCTTTCTTCCTAACTACCTTCCTACTGTACTTCTTATGAATACCTCCCTACTGTACCTTCTTCCTAACTACCTTGCTACTGTACCTTCTCCTAACTACCTTCCTACTGTACCTTTCTTCCTAACTACCTTCCTACTGGACCTGTCTTCCTAACTACCTCCACTGTACTTTCTTCCTAACTACTTCCTACGTACCTTTCTTCCCAACTACCTTCCTACTGTACCTGCTCCTAACTACTTCCTACTGTACCTTTCTTTATACTACCTTCCTACTGTACCTTTCTTCCTAAATACCTTCCTACTGTACCTTTCTTCTTAACTGCCTTCCTACTGTGCATAACAAAATAAACCTTACTAACACTTTCTAATGTACCTTTCTTCCTAATCCTTCCTACTGTACCTTCTTCTAACTACCTTCCTACTGTACCTTATACCTAACTACCTTTATCTCACTTTCTTCCTAACTACCTCCTACTGTACCTGTCTTCCTAACTACTTCCTACTGTACCTTTATACCTAACTACCTTCCTACTCTACCTTCTCAACTGCCTTCCTACTGTCCATTTCTCCCAACTACCTTCCTACTGTACCTGTCTTCCTAACTACCTTCCTACTGTACTTTCTTCCTAACTACCTTCCTACTGTACCTTTCCTACTACCTTTCCTACTGTACCTGTCTTCCTAACTACCTCCTACTGTACCTTTCTTTCTACCTACCTTTCTACTGTACCTTTCTTCCTAACTACCTTCCTAATGTACGTTCTTCTTAACTGCCTTCCTACTGTGCATAACAACTAAACCTTCCTACCTACTTTCCTACTGTACCTTTCTACCTAAATAAATTACTACTATAACTTCCTACTGAACCTTCAACTATACCTCTACGTATCTTCCTACTGTCCCTTTCTTCCTAACTACCTTTCTACTGTACCTTCCAACTATAACTTTTATTCTACTCTACCTTCTTACGTACATTCCTATATTCCTATGTACAATTCTTCCTAACTACCTTCTTATGTACCTTTTTCCTACCTTCCTACGGTCCCTTTCTCCTAACTACCTTCTTACTGTACCTTCCAACCATACCTTCACCTACCTACCTTCCTACTGTACCTTCCTACCGTACCTTTCTTCCAACTACTTTCCTACTGTACATTTCCTCCTACTGTATCTTTTTTTCTTAACTACCTTCCAACTGTACTTTCTTCCTAACTACCTTCCACTGTCTACCATCCTTTGTACCTCCAACTATATATGTTTACCTACCTACTAATGTACCTTTCTTCCCCCTTCCTACTGTACCTTTTTACCACCTTCTTACTGTACTTTCTTCTTAAATACCTTCCTAATGTTCCTTTCAACTATACCTTCCTACCTACTTTCCTAGTGTACCTTTCTACCTAAACTACCGTCCTAATGTATCTTCTTCTACCTACCTTCCTACAAATGTTTCTACCTAACTACCTTCCTACTGCATCTTTCTTCTAACTACCTTCCTACTGTACCTTCCAACTATACTTCCTCCCTACTTCCTACTGTACCTTCTTCCTTATACCTCTTACTGTACATTTCTCCTACCTTCCTACTGTACCATTCCTCCTAACTACACACCATCCTTCTGTACCTCCACTATATATTTCTAACACTTCCTACTGTACCTTTCCTCCAACTACCTACCATCCTTCTGTACTTCCAACTATACCTTTCTACCTACCTTCCAACTATACCTTTCCACCTACCTTCCTACTGTACCTTCCTACTATACCTTCCTACCTACCTGCCTACTGTACCTTTCTACTGACCTTCCTTCCTACCTACCATTTCTGTAACATCCAAATATATCTCCTACCTAACTGCCTAATGTACCTTTCTATGAACCTCTCTTCCACCTTTCAATTTTACCTTTTACTAACCTTCCCTCTGTACCTTCCTACTTACCTTCTAGTACCTACCTCCTACCATCCTTCTGTACCATCTAACTATTCCTTTCTTCCTACCTCCTACTGACCTTTCTTCTGTACCTTGCTTTTACCTTTCTACCTACCTTTCTCTGTACCTTCCTACGTACAATCTTACTACCTTCCTACTGTACAGTCCTACCTACCTTCCTACTGTACCACCCTCGTACGATACCTTCCTATGTACCTCTCTGTCTGCCTTTCTACTGTATCTTGCCAAATACCTTCCCTCTGTACCTTACACTGTACATTTGTACCTACCTCCTACTGTTCTTCCGTTCTGTACCTTCCCAATGTACATTCCTACATACCTCCTACTGTACCTTCCTACTATACTTCCTACCTACCTCCCTACTGTACCTTCCATTATTTTCTTCAAGTCTTAAGGGATGTCCTCGTGTCCTTTGACATGTTCTCTTGGTGAACAATGCCCCAGATAGTTTATTGTATGGCCCGTTAATGTATTTATACACAGTAATCATATCCCCACGCAAGCGCCTTTTCTCCAGCGTACATAATTGTAACTTTTCCAGTCTCTCTTCATATTCAAGCTCCCCCAATCCCCTTATTAATTTAGTTGCCCTTCTCTGAACCCTTTCCATTTCAAAGATGTCCTTTTTGTACACAGGATTCCAAAATTGCACTGCATATTCCAAATGAGGCCTTACCAATGCTTTGTAAAGAGGGAGAATTACATTTTCCTCCCTTGAATCCATACCTCGCTTTATACAAGACAATACCATGCTGGCTCTAGCTGTTGCCGCCTGGCACTGCTTGCTACCTTTAAGTTTGTTATCCACCAAAACTCCAAGATCCCTTTCCAACAGGGATTCACTTAACACAGAGCCATTTATAGTATAAGTAGCACAAGTATTTTAAGTCCAAAATGCATCACCTTACATTTATCAACATTGAATTTCATCTGCCACTTAGCAGCCCAATGTGATAATCTATCTAGATCCCCTTGCAATGATTGCACATCCTCTGAAGTTTTTAATGGTCGACAAAGTTTTGTGTCGTCAGCAAACACAGAAACCTTGCTGACAATACCCACTTCCAAATCATTAATAAATAGATTAAATAGAAGCGGCCCCAACACAGAACCCTGTGGCACCCCACTTAGCACTTTAGTCCATAATGATGAAGCCCCATTAACAACTACTCTCTGCATCCTATTCTTTAACCAATTTTCTATCCATGTACAAATGTGACTCCCCAGACCAACAGACCTTAGCTTATTTATTAGTCGCCTATGGGGGACTGTATCAAAAGCCTTTGCAAAATCCAAGTAAACTACATCTACTGCTATACCAGAGTCTAAATTTCTACTTACTTCCTCATAAAAGCCAAGCAAGTTAGTTTGACAAGATCTATTCCTCCTAAATCCATGCTGGTTACTACTTATAATGTCAGTCCTTGAAACATACTCTAGAACATGATCCCTTATTAAACTTTCCAGGATCTTCCCCACCACTGAAGTTAAACTTACAGGCCTGTAATTACCCGGCTGTGAACGACTACCCTTTTTGAATATTGGAATAACATCAGCCTTTTTCCAATCCAGAGGCACACCACCGGACATGAGGGAATCAGCAAAAATAAGAAACAATGGCCTAGATAAAACTGAACTTAGCTCCCTAAGTACCCTAGGATGTATTTTATCCGGTCCAGGAGATTTACTAATATTAACCTTATTTAGTTCTTTCTGTACCATATCCTCGGTTAACCAAAGTGAACTTGAATCTTGTATACCTTTATTGCTACTATACTCTATGATATCTGTACTTGGATCTTCTATAGTGTATACAGAGGGAAAAAAATTATTCAAGACATTTGCTTTATCGCCATCCTCCGTAACTAACTTATCCCCATTAATTAATGGTGCCACATTCTCAGTCCTCATCTTCTTACTATTAATATACTTAAAAAAATGTTTAGGCTTAGTGATGCTTTCTTCAGCTATCCTAACTTCATTATTAATTTTAGCTAGTTTGATTGCTTTCTTACACTCCTTGTTACAGTTTTTATACTCCCTAAAGGCCCTTTCCGTTCCCTCTGCCTTAAAGGTTTTAAATGCCTTTTTCTTCCTTACCATTTGCCTCTTTACATCAGAATTCAGCCACATGGGCGCGGATTTAATTTTTTTACATTTATTTCCCAAGGGTATAAATTTAGATGTGAACTGGCTTAAAATCCCCTTGAACACAGTCCACTTCTGTTCAGTACCTTTACCTGATAATACATTATCCCAGTTGACATTCTGAAGAGCTGCTTTTAACCTGGGAAAATTTGCTTTCCTGAAATTAAATGTCTTTGTTAACCCAGCGCACTTTTCCTTTCGATAACAAAGTCCAAATGCCACTATTTCATGGTCACTATTCCCTAAGCCTCCAGTTACCTTTATATCTATAATGCACTCCACAATGTTAGATATTACCAGATCCAACAGAGCTCCTTTTCTAGTAGGAACCTCAACCACCGGTGAGAGAAAATTATCCTGCAGCAAATTCAGGAACTCATCGCCTTTTTCTGTGATGGCAGTTCCACTCCACCAATCAATTTCAGGGTAATTAAAGTCCCCCATAATGAGTACACTCCCCAAACTTGCAGCCCTTGCCAACTGCATATGAAGTTGACTCACCTCCTCTCTGCTAGCATTTGGCGGCTTATAGCAGACACCAACAATGACATTACCCCCTTTCCTGTTGCCTAATTCCACCCATATTGCCTCCACTTTATCATCCATATCACCAGCTATCTCTTCTTTTAAATTTGGCTTCAATTCTTTTTTAACATATACACATACTCCTCCCCCTTTCCTTTTTTTTCTGTTCTGCCTAAACAAGGCATATCCTTCTATATTTACAGCCCAGTCGTGAGAACTGTTCAACCACGTTTCTGCTATACCTATTACATCATACTTTTCATTCAATGCCATCATTTCCAATTCACCCATTTTGTCAGCCAGGCTTCTCGCATTTGCAAACATACATTTTAGATTATGATCCTGTAATTTATTCGTACACTTTGATACACATTCCTCCCTATCCCCTATGCTAGCTGCACCCCCCTTTCCACCCACCACTGGCCTATCTACACCCTGCTTTCCTCCTGGACAATCTATCCCAGTGAGACTGCTAATACCCTCCCCCCCCAAACCTAGTTTAAAATCTCCTCCAACCCTCTAGCCATCTTCTCCCCTAAAACAGCTCCACCACCATCAGTGAGGTGCAACCCATCCCTACTAAAGAGCCTGTAGCCGACAGCAAAGTCTGCCCAGTTCTCAATAAACCCAAACCCTTCTTCCTTACACCACTCTCTTAGCCACGCATTAATGCTCCTAAGCTCCCGCTGTCTCCCTGGCTTAGCACGTGGCTGCGGTAGTATTTCTGAAAACACTACCCTGGAGGTCCTTGCTTTTATCTTGGCCCCTAGTTCTCGGAAATCATGTTTAAGGACCTCACCTCCACCTCTAACTTTGTCATTGGCACCAATGTGAACCAAGACCGCCGGGTCACACCCGGCCCCACCCAATAATCTGTCTACACGATCCACCACATGCCGAACCCTAGCACCAGGTAGTTAGGAGGAAAGGTACAGTAGGAAGGTAGTTATAAAGAAAGGTACAGTAGGAAGGTAGTTATGAAGAAAGGTACAGTAGGAAGCTAGTTAAGAAGAAAGGCACAGTAGGAAGGTACATAGGAAGGTATAGTTGGAAGGTACAGTAGGAAGGTATAGTAGGAATGTATTTAGGAAGAAAGGTACAGAAGGATGGTAGTTAGGTAGAAAGGTACAGTAGGAAGGTAGGTAGGAAGAAAGATACAGTAGAAAAGTAGTTAGGTAGAAAGGTAGAGTAGGAAAGTAGGTAGGAAGGTTTAGTTGTTATGCACAGTAGGAAGGTAGTTAAGAAGAAAGGTACAGTACGAAGGTAGGTAGGAAGAAAGGTACAGTAGGAAGGTAGTTAGGAAGAAAGGTACAGTAGGAAGGTAGGAAGAAAGGTACAGTAGGAAGGTAGTTGGGAAGAATGGTACAGTAGGAAGGTAGGTAGGACAAAAGGTACAGTAGGAAGGTAGTTAGGAAGAAAGGTACAGTTGGAAAGTAGTTAGGTAGAAAGATACAGTAGGAAGGTAGGTAGGAAGAAAGGTACAGTAGGAAGGTAGTTAGGAAGAAAGGTACAGTAGGAAGGTAGTTAGGTAAAAAGGTACAGAAGGAAGGTAGTTAGGTAAAAAGGTACAGAAGGAAGGTAGTTAGGAAGAAAGGTATAGTAGGAATGTACTGTAGTTAGGAAGACAGGTACAGTAGGAAGGTAGTTAGGATGAAAGGTACTGTAGGAAGGTAGTTAGGATGAAAGGAACAGTAGGAAGGTAGTTAGGTATAAAGGTACAGTAGGAAGGTAGTTAGATAGAAAGGTACAGTAGTAAGGTAAGTAGAAAGAAAGGTTCAGTAGGATGGTAGGTAGGAAGAAAGGTACAGTATGAAGGTAGGTAGGAAGAAAGGTACAGTAGGAAGGTAGATATGTAAAAAGGTACAGTAGTAAAGTAGGTAGGAAGAAAATTACAGTAGGGAGGTAGGTAGGAAGAAAGGTACAGTAGTAAAGTAGGTAGGTAGAAAGGTACAGTAGGAAGGAAGGTTGGTAGAAAGGTACAGTAGGAAGGTAGGTAGGAAGAAAGGTATGGTAGGAAGGTTGGTTAGTAGAAAGCTACAGTAGGAAGGTAGGTAGATAGAAAGGTACAGTAGGAAGGTAGGTAGGAAGAAAGGTACAGTAGGAAGGTAGGTAGGAATAAAGGTACAGTAGGAAGGTTGGTTGGTAGCAAGATCCAGTAGGAAGGTAGGTAGGTAGAAAGGTACAGTAGGAAGGTAGGTAGGAGGAAAGGTACAGTAGGAAGGTAGGTAGTAAGAAAGGTACAGTAGGAAGGTAGGTAGGAAGAGAGGTACAGTAGTAAAGTAGGAAGAAATGTACAGTAGGAAGGTAGGTAGGAAAATCGTACAGTAGGAAGGTATAGTTAGAAGGTACAGTATGAAGGTAGAGTAGATAGGAAGGTATAGTTGGAAGGTACAGTAGAAAGGTAGTTAGGAATAAAGGGACAGTAGGAAGGTAGTTAGGTAGAAATGACAGTAGGAAGGTAGGTATGAAGGTACAGTAGTATGGTAGGTAGGAAGGTATAGTTGGAAGGTACAGTAAGAAAGTTATTGAAAAGAAAGGTACAGTAGGAAGGTAGATAGGAAAAAAGGTACAGTAGGAAGGTAGTTAGGAAGAAAGGTACAGTAGGAAGGTAAGTAGAAAGGGTACAGTAGGATGGTAGGTAGGAAGAAAGGTATAGTATGAAGGTAGGTAGGAAGAAAGGTACAGTAGGAAGGTAGGTATGTAAAAAGGTACAGTGGTAAAGTAGGTAGGAAGAAAAGTACAGTAGGGATGTAGGTAGGAAGAAAGATACAGTAGTAAAGTAGGTAGGAATAAAGGTACAGTAGGAAGGTAGGTAGGAAGAACGGTACAGTAGGAAGGTAGGTATGTAAAAAGGTACAGTACTAAAGTAGGTAGGACGAAAGGTACAGTAGGAAGGTAGGTAGGAAGAAAGGTACAGTAGGAAGGTAGGTTGGTAGAAAGGTACAGTAGGAAGGAAGGTTGGTAGGAAGGTACAGTAGGAAGGTAGGTAGGAAAATGGTACAGTAGGAAGGTATAGTTAGAAGGTACAGTAGAAAGGTAGTTAGGAATAAAGGGACAGTAGGAAGGCAGTTAGGTAGAAATGACAGTCAGAAGGTAGGTATGAAGGTACAGTAGTATGGTAGGTAGGAATGTATAGTTGGAAGGTACAGTAGGAAAGTCATTAAAAGGAAAGGTACAGTAGGAAGGTAGGAGGTAGGTAGAAAGGTACAGTAGGAAGGTAGGTAGGAAGGAAGGTACAGTAGGAAGGTAGGTAGGTAGAAATGTTCATTTGGAAGGTTGGTAGGTAGGAAGAAAGGTACAGTAGGAAGGTAGGTAGCGTATGAGCAGACACCAACAATGACATTACCCCCTTTCCTGTTGCCTAATTCCACCCATATTGCCTCCACTTTATCATCCATATCACCAGCTATCTCTTCTTTTAAATTTGGCTTCAATTCTTTTTAACATATACACATACTCCTCCCCCTTTCCTTTTTTTCTGTTCTGCCTAAACAAGGCATATCCTTCTATATTTACAGCCCAGTCGTGAGAACGTTACCCAGTTTCTGCTATACCTATTACATCATACTTTCATTCAATGCATCATTCCAATTCACCCATTTTGTCAGCCAGGCTTCTCGCATTTGCAAACATACATTTTAGATTATGATCCTGTAATTTATTCGTACACTTTGATAAACATTCCTCCCTATCCCCTATGCTAGCTGCACCCCCCTTTCCACCACCACGGCCTATCTACACCCTGCTTTCCCCTGGACAATCTATCCCAGTGAGACTGCTAATACCCTCCCCCCCCAAACTAGTTAAAATCTCCTCCAACCCTCTAGCCATCTTCTCCCCTAAAACAGCTCCACCACCATCAGTGAGGTGCAACCCCATCCCTACTAAGAGCCTGTAGCCGACAGCAAAGTCTGCCCAGTTCTCAAATAAACCCAACCCTTCTTCCTTACACCACTCTCTTAGCCACGCATAATGCTCCTAAGCTCCCGCTGTCTCCCTGGCTTAGCACGTGGCTGCGGTAGTATTTCTGAAAACACTACCCTGGAGGTCCTTGTTTATCTTGGCCCCTAGTTCTCGGAAATCATGTTTTAAGGACCTCACCCCACCTCTAACTTTGTCATTGGCACCATGTGAACCAAGACCGCCGGGTCACACCCGGCCCCACCCAATAATCTGTCTACACGATCCCCACATGCCGAACCCTAGCACCAGGTAGTTAGGAGGAAGGTACAGTGGAAGGTAGTTATAGAAAGGTACAGTAGGAAGGTAGTTATGAAGAAAGGTACAGTAGGAAGCTAGTTAAGAAGAAAAGGCCAGTAGGAAGGTACATAGGAGGTATAGTTGGAAGGTAGTAGGAAGGTATAGTAGGAATGTATTTAGGAAGAAAGGTACAGAAGGATGGTAGTTAGGTAGAAAGGTACGTAGGAAGGTAGGTAGGAAGAAAGATACAGTAGAAAAGTAGTTAGGTAGAGTAGATGTAGGAAAGTAGGTAGGAAGGTTAGTTGTTATGCACAGTAGGAAGGTAGTTAAGAAGAAGGTACAGTACGAAGGTAGGTAGGAAGAAAGGTACAGTAGGAAGGGATTGGAAGAAAGGTACCAGTGGGAGGTAGGAAGAAAGGTACAGTAGGAAGGTAGTTGGGAAGAATGGTGACAGTAGGAAGGTAGAGGACAAAGGTACAGTAGGAAGGTGTTAGGAAGAAAGGTACAGTTGGAAGTAGTTAGGTAGAAAGATACAGTAGGAAGGTAGGTAGGAAGAAAGGTTCAGTAGGAAGGTAGTTAGGAAGAAGGTACAGTAGGAAGGTAGTTAGGTAAAAAGGTACAGAAGGAAGGTAGTTAGGTAAAAGTGACGAGAGGAAGGTAGTTAGGAAGAAAGGTATAGTAGGAATGACTGTAGTTAGGAAGACAGGTACAGTAGGAAGGTAGTTGGATGAAAGGTACTGTAGGAAGGTAGTTAGGATGAAAGGACAGTAGGAAGGTAGTTAGGTATAAAGGTACAGTAGGAAGGTAGTTGATAGAAAGGTACAGTAGTAAGGTAGTAGAAAGAAAGGTTCAGTAGGATGGTAGGTAGGAAGAAAGGTACAGTATGAAGGTAGGTAGAAGAAAGGTACGTAGGAAGGTAGATATGTAAAAAGGTACAGTAGTAAGTAGGTAGGAAGAAAATTACAGTAGGGAGGTAGGTAGGAAGAAAGGTACAGTAGAAAGTAGGTAGTAGAAAGGTACAGTAGGAAGGAAGGTTGGTAGAAAGTACAGTGGAAGGTAGGTAGGAAGAAAGGTATTGGTAGGAAGGTTGGTTAGTAGAAAGCTACAGTAGGAAGGTAGGTAGATAGAAAGGTACAGTAGGAAGGTAGGTAGGAAGAAAAGGGACAGTAGGAAGGTAGTAGGAATAAAGGTACAGAGAGGTTGGTTGGTAGCAAGATCCAGTAGGAAGGTAGGTAGGTAGAAAGGTACAGTAGGAGGTAGGTAGGAGGAAAGGTACAGTAGGAAGGTAGGTAGTAGAAGGTACGTAGGAAGGTATGGTAGGAAGAGAGGTACAGTAGTAAAGTAGGAAGAAATGTACAGTAGGAAGGGTAGGAAAATCGTACAGTAGGAAGGTATAGTTAGAAGGTACAGTATGAAGGTAGAGTAGATAGGAAGGTATAGTTTAAGGTCAGTAGAAAGGTAGTTAGGAATAAAGGGACAGTAGGAAGGTAGTTAGTAGAAATGACAGTAGGAAGGTAGGTATGAAGGTACAGTAGTATGGTAGGTAGGAAGGTATAGTTGGAAGGTACAGTAAGAAAGTTTTGAAAAGAAAGGTACAGTGGAAGGTAGATAGGAAAAAGGTACAGTAGGAAGGTAGTTAGGAAGAAAGGACAGTAGGAAGGTAAGTAGAAAGGGTACAGTAGGATGGTAGGTAGGAAGAAAGGATAGTATGAAGGTAGAGGTAGGAAGAAAGGTACAGTAGGAAGGTAGGATGAAAAGGTACAGTGGTAAGTAGGTAGGAAGAAAAGTACAGTAGGGATGTAGTAGGAAGAAGATACGTAGTAAAGTAGGTAGGATAAGGTACAGTAGGAAGGTAGGTAGGAAGAACGGTACAGTAGGAGGTAGGTATGTAAAAAGGTACAGTACTAAAGTAGGTAGGACGAAAGGTACAGTGGAAGGTAGGTAGGAAGAAAGTACAGTAGGAAGGTAGGTTGTAGAAAGGTACAGTAGGAAGAAGGTTGTAGAAGGTACAGTAGGAAGGTAGGTAGGAAAATGGTTACAGTAGGAAGGTTAGTTAGAAGGTACAGTAAAAGGTAGTTAGGAATAAAGGGACAGTAGGAAGGCAGTTAGGTAGAAATGACAGTCAGAAGGTAGGTATGAACGTACAGTAGATGGTAGGTAGGAATGTATAGTTGGAAGGTACAGTAGGAAAGGTCATTAAAGGAAAGGTACAGTAGGAAGGTAGATAGGAAGAAAGGTACAGTAGGAAGGTAGTTAGGAAGAAAAGTACAGTAGGAAGTAGTTAGGTAGAAAAGGTTACAGTAGGAAGGTAAGTAGAAAGGGTACAGTAGGATGGTAGGTAGGAAGAAAGGTATAGTATGACGGTAGGTAGGAGAACGGTACAGTAGGAAGGTAGGTATGGAAAAAGGTACAGTAGTAAAGTAGGTAGGATGAAAGGTTACAGTAGGAAGGTAGGTAGGAGAAAGGTACAGTAGGAAGGTAGGTTGGTAGAAAGATACAGTAGGAAGGTAGGTAGAAGAAAGGTTCAGTAGGAAGGTAGGTAGGAAGAAAGGTACAGTAGGAAGTAGGTAGGTAGAAAGTTACAGTAGGAAGGTAGGAAGGAGAAAGGTACAGAGGAAGGTAGGTAGGAAGAAAAGTACAATAGGAAGGTAAGTAGGAAGATAGGTACAGTAGGAAGGTTGGTTGGTAGCAAGGTCCAGTAGGGGTAGGTAGGAGAAAGGTACAATAGGAGGTAGGTAGAAGAAGGTATAGTAGGAAGGTAGGTAGGTAGAAAGGTACAGTAGGAGGTAGGTAAGCAGAAATGTACGTAAGAAGGTAGGTAGGACGAAAGGTAAAGTAGGTAGGTAGGTAGGTAGGTAGAAATGTACAGAAGAAAGGTAGGTAGGAAGAAAGGTACAGTAGGAAGGTAAGTAGAAAGATAGTATGAAGGTAGTTAGGTACAAAAGGTAGGAGAAAGATACACTCGAGGTAGGTAGGTAAAAAAGGGATACGTAGGAACTAGGTAGGAATAAATTGTACCATTAGGAAGGTAGTTAGGAAGAAAGGTTAAGTAGGAAGGTAGGTAGGAAGAAAGGTACAATAAGTAGGTAGTTAGTATGGTAGAAAGGTACAGTAGGATGGTAGGTAGAAAGGTACAGTAGGAAGGTAGGTAGGTTGAAAGGTACAGTAGGGAGGTAGGTAGGAAAAGTACAGTAGGAATGCAGGTAGGAAGAAAGGTACAGTAGGAAAGTAGGTAGGTAGAAAGGTACAGTAGGAAGTTAGGTAGGAAGAAAGATAGAATATGAAGGTAGGTAGGAAGAAAGGTACAGTAGGAAGGTAGTTTGGAATAGGTAGGTAGGAGGGTAGGTAGGTAGAGAGGTACAGTAGGAAGGTAAGTAGGTAGGAAGAAGGTAATAGGAAGGTAGTTAGGAATTAAGGTACAGTAGGATGTATGTATGAGGAGGTAGGTAGAACGGTACAGTAGGATGGTAGGTATAGGGAGTAGGTAGAAGGTACATAGGAAGGAAGTATGTAGAAAGGTACATTAGTAGGTAGTTAGGAAGAAAGGTACAGTAGGAAGGTAGGTAGGAAAGGTAAAGTAGGAAGGTAGTTAGGAATTAGGTACAGTAGGTGGTTCGTATGAAGGAAGGTAGGTAGAAAGGTACAGTAGGAGTTAGGTATGAAGGAAGGTAGGTAGAAAGGTACAGTATGAATGGTAGGCGAAAGTACAGTAGGAATGTATATAGAAAGGTACAGTAGGAGGTAGGTAGAGAGGTACAGTAGGAAGGTAGGTAGAAAGAAAGGTACAGTTGGAAGGAAGGTAGGAGAAAGGTACAGTTGGACATTAGCAAGGTAGGCCCGAAGGTACAGTAGGAAGGTAGGTAGGTAGAAAGGTACAGTAGGAAGGTAGGTAGGAAGGAAGGTACAGTAGGAAGGTAGGTAGGTAGAAATGTACATTTGGAAGGTTGGTAGGTAGGAAGAAAGGTACAGTAGGAAGGTAGGTAGGTAGTAGAAGGTAGGTAGGTAGAAAGGTACAGTAGTAAAGTAGGTAGTACGAAAGGTACAGTAGGAAGGAGGTAGGAAGAAAAGGTACAGTAGGAAGTAGGTTGGTAGAAAGGTACTGTACGAAGGAAGGTTGGTAGAAAGGTACAGTAGGAAGGTAGGTAGGAAGAAAGGTACAGTAGGAAGGTAGATAGGAAGAAAGGTATGGTAGGAAGGTTGGTTAGTAGAAGCTACAGTAGGAAGGTAGGTAGGTAGAAAGGTACAGTAGGATAGGTAGGTAGGAGAATGTACAGTAGGAAGTAGATGGAAGAAATTACAATAGGAAGGTAGGTAGAAGAAAGGTATAGTAGGAAGGTAGTTAGGAGAAAGCTACAGTAGGAATGTAGGTAGGAATAAGGTGCGTAGGAAGGTTAGAGGAAGAAAATTACAATAGGAAGGTAAGTAGGAAGATAGGTACAGTAGAAGGTTGGTTGGTGCAAGGTCCAGTAGGAAGGTAGGTAGGAGACGGTACAGTAGGAAGGTAGGTATGTAAAAGGTTACAGTGTAAAGTAGGTAGGATGAAGGTACAGTAGGAAGGTAGGTAGGAGAAAGGTAAGTATGGAAGGTAGGTTGGTAGAAAGATACAGTAGGAAGGAGGTTGGTAGAAAGGTACAGTAGGAAGGTAGGTAGGAAGAAGGTTCAGTAGGAAGTAGTAGGAAGAAAGGTACAGTAGGAAGGTAGGTAGTAGAAAGGTAAGTAGGAAGGTGGAAGAAGAAGGTACAGTAGGAAGGTAGGTAGGAAGAAAGGTACATAGGAAGGTAGTAGGAAGATAGGGTACAGTAGGAGGTGGTTGGTAGCAGGTCCAGTGGAAGGTAGGTAGGAAGAAAGGTACATAGGAGGTAGGTGGAAGAAAGGATAGAAGGAAGGTAGGTAGGTAGAAGGTACAGTAGGAAGGTAGGTAAGCAGAAATGTAAGTAGAAGGTAGGTAGGAAGAAAGGTAAAGTAGGTATGGTAGGTAGGTAGGTAGAAATGTACGAAGAAAGGTAGGTAGGAAGAAGGTACAGTAAGAAGGTGGTAGGAAGAAAGTACAGTAGGAAGGTAAGTAGAAAGATAGTATGAAGGTAGTGGTACACAAAGGTAGGAAGAAAGATACACTTCGAAGGTAGGTAGGTAAAAAAGGTACAGTAGAATCTAGGTAGGAATAAATGTACATTAGGAAGGTAGTTAGGAAGAAGGTTGTAGGAAGGTAGGTGGAAGAAAGGTACAATAAGTAGGTAGTTAGGTATGTAGAAAGGTACGTAGGATGGTAGGTAGAAAGGTACAGTAGGAAGGTAGGTAGGTTGAAAGGTACAGTAGGGAGGTAGGTAGGAAAAAAGTACAGTAGGAATGCAGGTAGGAAGAAGGTACAGTAGGAACGTAGGTAGGTAGAAAGTACATAGGAAGTTAGGTAGGGAAGAAAGATCGAATACGAAGGTAGTAGGAAGAAAGGTACAGTAGGAAGGTAGTTTGGAATATGGGTAGAGTAGGAGGGTAGTAGGTAGAGAGGTACAGTAGGAAGGTAAGTAGGTAGGAAGAAAGGTAAATAGGAAGGTAGTTAGGATTAAGGTACAGTAGGATGGTATGTTGAAGGAAGGTGAGTAGGTAGAACGGTACAGTAGGATGGTAGGTATAAGGGAGGTAGGAGAAAGGTACAGTAGGAAGGAAGGTATGTAGAAAGGGTACATTAGATAGGTAGTTAGGAAGAAAGGTACAGTAGGAAGGTAGGTAGGAAGAAGGTAAAGTAGGAAGGTAGTGGAATTAAGGTACAGTAGGATGGTTGTATGAAGGATTAGGTAGAAAGGTACAGTAGGATGTTAGGTATGAAGGAAGGTATGGTAGAAAGGGACAGGTATGAATGGTAGGCAGAAGGTACAGTAGGAATGTATATAGAAAGGTACAGTAGGAGGTAGGTAGAGAGGTACAGTAGGAAGGTAGGTAGAAAGAAAGGTACAGTTGGAAGGAAGGTAGGTAGAAGGTACAGTGGACATTAGGAAGGTAGGCCCGAAGGTACATAGGAGGTAGGTAGGTAGAAAGGTACAGTAGGAAGGTAGTTAGGAAGAAAGGTACAGTAGGAAGGTAGGTAGGTAGAAATGTTCATTTGGAAGGTTGGTAGGTAGGAAGAAAGGTACAGTAGGAAGGTAGGTAGGTAGGTAGGTAGGAAGGTAGGTAGGTAGAAAGGTACAGTAGTAAAGTAGGTAGTACGAAAGGTACAGTAGGAAGGTAGGTAGGAAGAAGGTACAGTAGGAGGTAGGTTGGTAGAAAGGTACTGTACGAAGGAAGGTTGGTAGAAAGGTACAGTAGGAAGGTAGGTAGGAGAAAGGTACAGTAGGAGGTAGATAGGAAGAAGTTGGTAGGAACGTCGGTAGAGAAAGCTACAGTAGGGAGGTAGGTAGGTAGAAAGGTACAGTAGGAAGGTAGGTAGAAGAAAGGTACAGTAGAAGGTAGATAGGAAGAAATTACAATGGAAGGTAGGTAGGAAGAAAGGTTAAGTAGAAAGGTAGTTAGGAAGAAGCTACAGTAGGAATGTAGGTAGGATAAAGGTGCAGTAGGAAGGTAGGTAGGAAGAATTACAATTGGAAAGGTAAGTAGGAAGTAGTACAGTAGGAAGGTTGGTTGGTAGCAGGTCCAGTAGGAAGGTAGGTAGAGAAGGTACAATAGAAGGTAGGTAGGAAGAAAGCTACAGTAGGAAGGTAGGTAGGAATAAGGTGCAGTGGAAGGTGGTAGGAATAAGGTGCAGTTGGAAGGTAGGTAGGTAGAAAGGTACAGTAGGAAGGTGGTAGAAAGAAAGGTACAGTAGGAAGGAAGGTTGGTAGAAAGGTTCAGCAGGAGGTAGGTAGGAAGAATGGCACAGTAGGAAGGTAGTAGGAAGAAAAGGTACAGCAGGAAGGTAGGTAGAAAGGTACAGTAGGAATGTAGGTAGGAAGAAAGGTACAGTAAAAAGGCGGTAGTAGAAAGGTACAGTAGAAAGGTAGGTGGTAGAAAGGTCAGTAGGAAGGTAGGTAGAAGAAAGATACAGTAAGAAGGTAGGTAGGAAGAAAGGAAAGTAGGAAGGTAGGTAGGTAGAAATGTACAGAGGAAAGGTAGTAGGTAGGAAGAAAGGTACAATAGGAAGGTAGGTAGGTAGGTATGTAGAAGGACAGTAGGATGGTAGGTAGAAAGGTACAGTAGGAAGGTAGGAGGTACAGTGGGGGTAGGTAGGAATAAAGGTCAGTAGGAAGGAGTGGGATAGATGAAGGTACAGTAGGAAGTAGGTAGGTTGAAGGTACAGTAGGAAGGTAGTTAGGAAGATGGGTAGAGTAGGAGGGTAGGGGTAGATAGGTACAGTAGGAAGGTAAGTAGGTAGGAAGAAAGGTAAATGGAAGGTAGTTAGGAATTAAGGTACAGTAGGATGGTATGTATGAAGGAAGGTAGGTAGAACGGTACAGTAGGATGGTAGGTATGAAGGAAGGTAGGTAGAAAGGTACAGTAGGAAGGAAGGTATGTAGAAAGGTACATTAGATAGGTAGTTAGGAAGAAAGGTACAGTAGGAAGGTAGGTAGGAAGAAAGGCAAAGTAGGAAGGTAGTTAGGAATTAAGGTACAGTAGGATGGTTTGTATGAAGGAAGGTAGGTAGAAAGGTACAGTATGACATGGTGAGGCAGAAGAGGTACAGTAGGGATAAGTATAGTAGGAAGGTAGGTACAGTAGGAAGGTAGGTAGGTAGGAAGAAAGGTACAGTAGTAAGGTAGGTAGGTAGAAAGGTACAGTAGAAAGGTAGATAGGAAGAAAGGTACAGTAGGAAGGTAGGTAGGAATAAAGGTGCAGTGGAAGGTAGGTAGGAATAAAGGTGCAGTTGGAAGGTAGGTAGGTAGAAAGGTACAGTAGGAAGGATGGTAGAAAGAAAGGTACAGTAGGAAGGAAGGTTGGTAGAAAGGTTCAGCAGGAAGGTAGGTAGGAAGAATGGCACAGTAGGAAGGTAGGTAGGAAGAAAGGTACAGCAGGAAGGTAGGTAGAAAGGTACAGTAGGAATGTAGGTAGGAAGAAAGGTACAGTAAAAAGGCAGGTAGGTAGAAAGGTACAGTAGAAAGGTAGGTAGGTAGAAAGGTACAGTAGGAAGGTAGGTAAGCAGAAAGATACAGTAAGAAGGTAGGTAGGAAGAAAGGTAAAGTAGGAAGGTAGGTAGGTAGAAATGTACATATGAGCAGACACCAACAATGACATTACCCCCTTTCCTGTTGCCTAATTCCACCCATATTGCCTCCACTTTATCATCCATATCACCAGCTATCTCTTCTTTAAATTTGGCTTCAATTCTTTTTAACATATACACATACTCCTCCCCCTTTCCTTTTTTTCTGTTCTGCCTAAACAAGGCATATCCTTCTATATTTACAGCCCAGTCGTGAGAACTGTTACCCAGTTTCTGCTATACCTATTACATCATACTTTCATTCAATGCATCATTCCAATTCACCCATTTTGTCAGCCAGGCTTCTCGCATTTGCAAACATACATTTTAGATTATGATCCTGTAATTTATTCGTACACTTTGATAACATTCCTCCCTATCCCCTATGCTAGCTGCACCCCCCTTTCCACCCACCACGGCTATCTACACCCTGCTTTCTCCCTGGACAATCTATCCAGTGAGACTGCTAATACCCTCCCCCCCCAAACTAGTTAAAATCTCCTCCAACCCTCTAGCCATCTTCTCCCCTAAAACAGCTCCACCACCATCAGTGAGGTGCCAACCCCATCCCTACTAAAGAGCCTGTAGCCGACAGCAAAGTCTGCCCAGTTCTCAAATAAACCCAAACCCTTCTTCCTTACACCACTCTCTTAGCCACGCATAAATGCTCCTAAGCTCCCGCTGTCTCCCTGGCTTAGCACGTGGCTGCGGTAGTATTTCTGAAAACACTACCCTGGAGGTCCTTGTTTTATCTTGGCCCCTAGTTCTCGGAAATCATGTTTTAAGGACCTCACCCCACCTCTAACTTTGTCATTGGCACCATGTGAACCAAGACCGCCGGGTCACCCCGGCCCCACCCAATAATCTGTCTACACGATCCCCACATGCCGAACCCTAGCACCAGGTAGTTAGGAGGAAAGGTACAGTGGAAGGTAGTTATAGAAAGGTACAGTAGGAAGGTAGTTATGAAGAAAGGTACAGTAGGAAGCTAGTTAAGAAGAAAAGGCACAGTAGGAAGGTACATAGGAGGTATAGTTGGAAGGTACGTAGGAAGGTATAGTAGGAATGTATTTAGGAAGAAAGGTACAGAAGGATGGTAGTTAGGTAGAAAGGTACGTAGGAAGGTAGTAGGAAGAAAGATACAGTAGAAAAGTAGTTAGGTAGAGTAGGATGTAGGAAAGTAGGTAGGAAGGTTAGTTGTTATGCACAGTAGGAAGGTAGTTAAGAAGAAGGTACAGTACGAAGGTAGGTAGGAAGAAAGGTACAGTAGGAAGGGAGTTGGAAGAAAGGTACAGTGGGAGGTAGGAAGAAAGGTACAGTAGGAAGGTAGTTGGAAGAATGGTACAGTAGGAAGGTAGGAGGACAAAAGGTCAGTAGGAAGGTGTTAGGAAGAAAGGTACAGTTGGAAAGTAGTTAGGTGAAAGATACAGTAGGAAGGTAGGTAGGAAGAAAGGTTCAGTAGGAAGGTAGTTAGGAAGAAGGTACAGTAGGAAGGTAGTTAGGTAAAAAGGTACAGAAGGAAGGTAGTTAGGTAAAAGTGACGGAGAGGAAGGTAGTTAGGAAGAAAGGTATTAGTAGGAATGACTGTAGTTAGGAAGACAGGTACAGTAGGAAGGTAGTTGGATAAAGGTACTGTAGGAAGGTAGTTAGGATGAAAGGACAGTAGGAAGGTAGTTAGGTATAAAGGTACAGTAGGAAGGTAGTTGATAGAAAGGTACAGTAGTAAGGTAAGTAGAAAGAAAGGTTCAGTAGGATGGTAGGTAGGAAGAAAGGTACAGTATGAAGGTAGGTAGGAAGAAAGGTACGTAGGAAGGTAGATATGTAAAAAGGTACAGTAGTAAGTAGGTAGGAAGAAAATTACAGTAGGGAGGTAGGTAGGAAGAAAGGTACAGTAGTAAAGTAGGTAGTAGAAAGGTACAGTAGGAAGGAAGGTTGGTAGAAAGTAACAGTGGAAGGTAGGTAGGAAGAAAGGTATGGTAGGAAGGTTGGTTAGTAGAAAGCTACAGTAGGAAGGTAGGTAGATAGAAAGGTACAGTAGGAAGGTAGGTAGGAAGAAAGGGTACAGTAGGAAGGTAGTAGGAATAAAGGTACAGAGAGGTTGGTTGGTAGCAAGATCCAGTAGGAAGGTAGGTAGGTAGAAAGGTACAGTAGGAAGGTAGGTAGGAGGAAAGGTACAGTAGGAAGGTAGGTAGTAGAAGGTACGTAGGAAGGTATGGTAGGAAGAGAGGTACAGTAGTAAAGTAGGAAGAAATGTACAGTAGGAAGGGTAGGAAAATCGTACAGTAGGAAGGTATAGTTAGAAGGTACAGTATGAAGGTAGAGTAGATAGGAAGGTATAGTTTGAAGGTCAGTAGAAAGGTAGTTAGGAATAAAGGGACAGTAGGAAGGTAGTTAGGTAGAAATGACAGTAGGAAGGTAGGTATGAAGGTACAGTAGTATGGTAGGTAGGAAGGTATAGTTGGAAGGTACAGTAAGAAAGTTATTGAAAAGAAAGGTACTAGTAGGAAGGTAGATAGGAAAAAGGTACAGTAGGAAGGTAGTTAGGAAGAAAGGGACAGTAGGAAGGTAAGTAGAAAGGGTACAGTAGGATGGTAGGTAGGAAGAAAGGGATAGTATGAAGGTAGAGGTAGGAAGAAAGGTACAGTAGGAAGGTAGGATGAAAAAGGTACAGTGGATAAAGTAGGTAGGAAGAAAAGTACAGTAGGGATGTAGGTAGGAAGAAAGATACAGTAGTAAAGTAGGTAGGAAATAAAGGTACAGTAGGAAGGTAGGTAGGAAGAACGGTACAGTAGGAGGTAGGTATGTAAAAAGGTACAGTACTAAGTAGGTAGGACGAAAGGTACAGTGGAAGGTAGGTGGAAGAAAGTACAGTAGGAAGGTAGGTTGTAGAAAGGTACAGTAGGAAGGAAGGTTGGTAGGAAGGTACAGTAGGAAGGTAGGTAGGAAAATGGTACAGTAGGAAGGTATAGTTAGAAGGTACAGTAAAAGGTAGTTAGGAATAAAGGGACAGTAGAAGGCAGTTAGGTAGAAATGACAGTCAAAGGTAGGTATGAAGGTACAGTAGTATGGTAGGTAGGAATGTATAGTTGGAAGGTACAGTAGGAAAGCATTAAAAGGAAAGGTACAGTAGGAAGGTAGATAGGAAGAAAGGTACAGTAGGAAGGTAGTTAGGAAGAAAGGTACAGTAGGAAGTAGTTAGGTAGAAAGGTACAGTAGGAAGGTAAGTAGAAAGGGTACAGTAGGATGGTAGGTAGGAAGAAAGGTATAGTATGACGGTAGGTAGGAAGAACGGTACAGTAGGAAGGTAGGTATGTAAAAAGGTACAGTAGTAAAGTAGGTAGGATGAAAGGTACAGTAGGAAGGTAGGTAGGAAGAAAGGTACAGTAGGAAGGTAGGTTGGTAGAAAGATACAGTAGGAAGGTAGGTAGGAAGAAAGGTTCAGTAGGAAGGTAGGTAGGAAGAAAGGTACAGTAGGAAGGTAGGTAGGTAGAAAGTTACAGTAGGAAGGTAGGAAGGAGAAAGGTACAGTAGGAAGGTAGGTAGGAAGAAAAGTACAAAGGAAGGTAAGTAGGAAGATAGGTACAGTAGGAAGGTTGGTTGGTAGCAAGGTCCAGTAGGGGTAGGTAGGAGAAAGGTACAATAGGAGGTAGGTAGAAGAAGGTAAGTAGGAAGGTAGGTAGGTAGAAAGGTACAGTAGGAAGGTAGGTAAGCAGAAATGTACAGTAAGAAGGTAGGTAGGAGAAAGGTAAGTAGGTAGGTAGGTAGGTAGGTAGAAATGTACAGAAGAAAGGTAGGTAGGAAGAAAGGTACAGTAGGAAGGTAAGTAGAAAGATAGTATGAAGGTAGTTAGGTACAAAAGGTAGGAGAAAGATACACTCGAAGGTAGGTAGGTAAAAAGGGAACGTAGGAATCTAGGTAGGAATAAATGTACATTAGGAAGGTAGTTAGGAAGAAAGGTTAAGTAGGAAGGTAGGTAGGAAGAAAGGTACAATAAGTAGGTAGTTAGTATGGTAGAAAGGTACAGTAGGATGGTAGGTAGAAAGGTACAGTAGGAAGGTAGGTAGGTAGAAAGGTACAGTAGGGAGGTAGGTAGGAAAAAAGGTACAGTAGGAATGCAGGTAGGAAGAAAGGTACAGTAGGAAAGTAGGTAGGTAGAAAGGTACAGTAGGAAGTTAGGTAGGAAGAAAGATAGAATATGAAGGTAGGTAGGAAGAAAGGTACAGTAGGAAGGTGTTTGGAATAGGGTAAGTAGGAGGGTAGGTAGGTAGAGAGGTACAGTAGGAAGGTAAGTAGGTAGGAAGAAGGTAAATAGGAAGGTAGTTAGGAATTAAGGTACAGTAGGATGTATGTATGAAGGAGGTAGGTAGAACGGTACAGTAGGATGGTAGGTATAAGGGAGGTAGGTAGAAGGTACATAGGAAGGAAGTATGTAGAAAGGTACATTAGATAGGTAGTTAGGAAGAAAGGTACAGTAGGAAGGTAGGTAGGAAGAAAGGTAAAGTAGGAAGGTAGTTAGGAATTAAGGTACAGTAGGATGGTTCGTATGAAGGAAGGTAGGTAGAAAGGTACAGTAGGAGTTAGGTATGAAGGAAGGTAGGTAGAAAGGTACAGTATGAATGGTAGGCAGAAAGGTACAGTAGGAATGTATATAGAAAGGTACAGTAGGAGGTAGGTAGAGAGGTACAGTAGGAAGGTAGGTAGAAAGAAAGGTACAGTTGGAAGGAAGGTAGGTAGAAAGGTACAGTTGGACATTAGCAAGGTAGGCCCGAAGGTACAGTAGGAAGGTAGTAGGTAGAAAGGTACAGTAGGAAGGTAGGTAGGAAGGAAGGTACAGTAGGAAGGTAGGTAGGTAGAAATGTACATTTGGAAGGTTGGTAGGTAGGAAGAAAGGTACAGTAGGAAGGTAGGTAGGTAGGTAGAAGGTAGGTAGGTAGAAAGGTACAGTAGTAAAGTAGGTAGTACGAAAGGTACAGTAGGAAGGTAGGTAGGAAGAAAAGGTACAGTAGGAAGGTAGGTTGGTAGAAAGGTACTGTACGAAGGAAGGTTGGTAGAAAGGTACAGTAGGAAGGTAGGTAGGAAGAAAGGTACAGTAGGAAGGTAGATAGGAAGAAAGGTATGGTAGGAAGGTTGGTTAGTAGAAAGCTACAGTAGGAAGGTAGGTAGGTAGAAAGGTACAGTAGGAAGGTAGGTAGGAGAAGTACAGTAGGAAGGTAATAGGAAGAAATTACAATAGGAAGGTAGGTAGGAAGAAAGGTATAGTAGGAAGGTAGTTAGGAAGAAAGCTACAGTAGGAATGTAGGTAGGAATAAAGGTGCAGTAGGAAGGTAGGTAGGAAGAAATTACAATAGGAAGGTAAGTAGGAAGATAGGTACAGTAGAAGGTTGGTTGGTAGCAAGGTCCAGTAGGAAGGTAGGTAGGAAGAACGGTACAGTAGGAAGGTAGGTATGTAAAAAGGTACAGTAGTAAAGTAGGTAGGATGAAGGTACAGTAGGAAGGTAGGTAGGAGAAAGGTACAGTAGGAAGGTAGGTTGGTAGAAAGATACAGTAGGAAGGAGGTTGGTAGAAAGGTACAGTAGGAAGGTAGGTAGAGAAGGTTCAGTAGGAAGTAGTAGGAAGAAGGTACAGTAGGAAGGTAGGTAGTAGAAAGGTAGTAGGAAGGTGGAAGGAAGAAAGGTACAGTAGGAAGGTAGGTAGGAAGAAAGGTACAATAGGAAGGTAGTAGGAAGATAGGGTACAGTAGGAGGTTGGTTGGTAGCAGGTCCAGTGGAAGGTAGGTAGGAAGAAAGGTACAATAGGAGGTAGGTGGAAGAAAGGTATAGAAGGAAGGTAGGTAGGTAGAAAGGTACAGTAGGAAGGTAGGTAAGCAGAAATGTACAGTAAGAAGGTAGGTAGGAAGAAAGGTAAAGTAGGTAGGTAGGTAGGTAGGTAGAAATGTACAGAAGAAAGGTAGGTAGGAAGAAAGGTACAGTAAGAAGGTGGTAGGAAGAAAGGTACAGTAGAAGGTAAGTAGAAAGATAGTATGAAGGTAGTAGGTCAAAGGTAGGAAGAAAGATACACTTCGAAGGTAGGTAGGTAAAAAAGGTACAGTAGAATCTAGGTAGGAATAAATGTACATTAGGAAGGTAGTTAGGAAGAAAGGTTGTAGGAAGGTAGGTGGAAGAAAGGTACAATAAGTAGGTAGTTAGGTATGTAGAAAGGTACAGTAGGATGGTAGGTAGAAAGGTACAGTAGGAAGGTAGGTAGGTTGAAAGGTACAGTAGGGAGGTAGGTAGGAAAAAAGTACAGTAGAATGCAGGTAGGAAGAAGGTACAGTAGGAAGTAGGTAGGTAGAAAGGTACATAGGAAGTTAGGTAGGAAGAAAGATGAATACGAGGTAGGTAGGAAGAAGGTACAGTAGGAAGGTAGTTTGGAATATGGGTAGGTAGGAGGGTAGGTAGGTAGAGAGGTACAGTAGGAAGGTAAGTAGGTAGGAAGAAAGGAAATAGGAAGGTAGTTAGGATTAAGGTACAGTAGGATGGTATGTTGAAGGAAGGGAGTAGGTAGAACGGTACAGTAGGATGGTAGGTATAAGGGAGGTAGGGTAGAAAGTACAGTAGGAAGGAAGGTATGTAGAAAGGTACATTAGATAGGTAGTTAGGAAGAAAGGTACAGTAGGAAGGTAGGTAGGAAGAAGGAAAGTAGGAAGGTAGTCGGAATTAAGGTACAGTAGGATGGTTGTATGAAGGAGGTTAGGTAGAAAGGTACAGTAGGATGTTAGGTATGAAGGAAGGTAGGTAGAAAGGGACAGTATGAATGGTAGCAGAAGGTACAGTAGGAATGTATATAGAAAGGTACAGTAGGAGGTAGGTAGAGAGGTACAGTAGGAAGGTAGGTAGAAAGAAAGGTACAGTTGGAAGGAAGGTAGGTAGAAGGTACAGTTGGACATTAGGAAGGTAGGCCCGAAGGTACAGTAGGAGGTAGGTAGGTAGAAAGGTACATAGGAAGGTAGGTTAGGAAGGAAGGTACAGTAGGAAGGTAGGTAGGTAGAAATGTTCATTTGGAAGGTTGGTAGGTAGGAAGAAAGGTACAGTAGGAAGGTAGGTAGGTAGGTAGGTAGGAAGGTAGGTAGGTAGAAAGGTACAGTAGTAAAGTAGGTAGTACGAAAGGTACAGTAGGAAGGTAGGTAGGAAGAAAGGTACAGTAGGAGGTAGGTTGGTAGAAAGGTACTGTACGAAGGAAGGTTGGTAGAAAGGTACAGTAGGAAGGTAGGTAGGAAGAAAGGTACAGTAGGAAGGTAGATAGGAAGAAAGTTTGGTAGGAACGTCGGTTAGTAGAAAGCTACAGTAGGGAGGTAGGTAGGTAGAAAGGTACAGTAGGAAGGTAGGTAGAAGAAAGGTACAGTAGGAAGGTAGATAGGAAGAAATTACAATAGGAAGGTAGGTAGGAAGAAAGGTATAGTAGAAAGGTAGTTAGGAAGAAAGCTACAGTAGGAATGTAGGTAGGAATAAAGGTGCAGTAGGAAGGTAGGTAGGAAGAAATTACAATAGGAAGGTAAGTAGGAAGATAGGTACAGTAGGAAGGTTGGTTGGTAGCAAGGTCCAGTAGGAAGGTAGGTAGGAAGAAAGGTACAATAGGAAGGTAGGTAGGAAGAAAGGTACAGTAGGAAGGTAGGTAGGAATAAGGTGCAGTTGGAAGGTGGTAGGAATAAGGTGCAGTTGGAAGGTAGGAGGTAGAAAGTACAGTAGAAGGTGGTAGAAAGAAAAGGTACAGTAGGAAGGAAGGTTGGTAGAAAGGTTCAGCAGGAAGGTAGGTAGGAAGAATGGCACAGTAGGAAGGTAGGTAGGAAGAAAGGTACAGCAGGAAGGTAGGTAGAAAGGTACAGTAGGAATGTAGGTAGGAAGAAAGGTACAGTAAAAAGGCAGGTAGGTAGAAAGGTACAGTAGAAAGGTAGGTAGGTAGAAAGGTCAGTAGGAAGGTAGGTAAGCAGAAAGATACAGTAAGAGGTAGGTAGGAAGAAAGGTAAAGTAGGAAGGTAGGTAGGTAGAAATGTACAGAGGAAAGGTAGGTAGGTAGGAAGAAAGGTACAATAGGAAGGTAGGTAGGTAGGTATGTAGAAAGGTACAGTAGGATGGTAGGTAGAAAGGTACAGTAGGAAGGTAGGTAGGTACAGTAGGGAGGTAGGTAGGAATAAAGGTACAGTAGGAATGCAGGTAGGATGAAAGGTACAGTAGGAAAGTAGGTAGGTTGAAAGGTACAGTAGGAAGGTAGTTAGGAAGATGGGTAGAGTAGGAGGGTAGGTAGGTAGATAGGTACAGTAGGAAGGTAAGTAGGTAGGAAGAAAGGTAAATAGGAAGGTAGTTAGGAATTAAGGTACAGTAGGATGGTATGTATGAAGGAAGGTAGGTAGAACGGTACAGTAGGATGGTAGGTATGAAGGAACGTAGGTAGAAAGGTACAGTAGGAAGGAAGGTATGTAGAAAGGTACATTAGATAGGTAGTTAGGAAGAAAGGTACAGTAGGAAGGTAGGTAGGAAGAAAGGCAAAGTAGGAAGGTAGTTAGGAATTAAGGTACAGTAGGATGGTTTGTATGAAGGAAGGTAGGTAGAAAGGTACAGTATGAATGGTAGGCAGAAAGGTACAGTAGGAATGTATATAGGAAGGTACAGTAGGAGGTAGGTAGAGAGGTACAGTAGGAAGGTAGGTAGAAAGAAAGGTACAGTTGGAAGGAAGGTAGGTAGAAAGGTACAGTAGGACGGTAGGAAGGTAGGTAGGAAGGTACAGTAGGAAAGTAGGTAGGTAGAAAGGTACAGTAGGAAGGTAGGTAGGAAGGAAGGTACAGTAGGAAGGTAGGTAGGTAGAAACGTGCAGCAGGAAGGTAGGTACGTAGAAAGGTACCGTTGAAAGGTAGATAGGTAGGAAGAAAGGTACAGTTGGAAGGTAGGTAGGTAGGAAGAAAGGTACAGTAGTAAGGTAGGTAGGTAGAAAGGTACAGTAGAAAGGTAGATAGGAAGAAAGGTACAGTAGGAAGGTAGGTAGGTAGAAAGGTACATTAGGAAGGTAGGTAGGTAGAAATGTACAGTAGGAAGGTAGGTAGGAAGAAAGGTACATTAGGAAGGTAGGTAGGAAGAAAGGTACAGTAGGAAGGTAGGTTGGTAGAAAGGTACAGTAGGAAGGAAATGTGGTCTTGAATCCAAAGCTAAGGAAAATAACTACCCGCACCAAATCACTCGTTCGATCCATACACACATATTAAAAATACTTTTTTTTGAATTTCCATTAAGAAATGAGGCATTGCAACCCAATTTCAATTTTACTTATTATATTTCTACTTTATTACGCTATCAATGATTTGAAACTATCTATAGTACACCCAGAAGTTACCATATATATAACTCTATATTCACACAGAAGTTACCATATATATAAAACTCTATATTCATCCAAGACGTTTACCATATATATAAACTCTCATATTCACACCAGAATTATTAAATGAAGAGCTCTGCAACACCCATGCAAATGCAAAAATACATCAGTCGGTTTTTATTCTATGTATGAAGTTCATTAGCCTCTGGACCATGGTGAATGTCAGCTCAAAGGTCATATTAACTGTGTCAATACCAAGCAAGCTCATTATATGACTATTGTCTACACTAGATCAGTAGAAAACAAGTCATTATTTTTTTAAGAAAAGTTGAATTATATATTTTCCCTTTTCTACACACCTACATGTTCTGTCAAGTATATATTTTTATAGATGGTTTGTAATATTTTTTGTATTGTTTCTTATTTAAGAGTTTAAAATATGACCCTGTTTGGGGTTTTGTTTAAAGAGTACTAAAGCCATTTAAAGATTAAAATATTACAGTAATGTGCCAAAAAATTGCTTTACTGGGGACTTTTGGCAAATTTTTATTGCATTTTTTTGCGTTAGAGATTTTAGAGTATTTTCATTTGTTGGTCCATTGGCACAAGAGAGGAGGCAGCCCAAAGTTACATTCATTACGCACAAGACTTTCTAACTGGACACTTTCTGCATAATGAGATATCACATTGTTGATTTTCTGATATATAAGGCTCTGGGGTAGGGGATATTTTTTTACTGCCTTACACAGGAATAATAAAACAAAAAGGAAGTGCTAGTTTTGTGTTCTTGTTTATCTAACATGTTCATTGCACACAAGCCAGAATCAAGACAGTTATTAATGACTTGGTTAAGGGGAAGATTCTAATGTCAGTAAGTTTGGGGGAGATTTAAACTAGGCATGGCAGATACTGGGAATATCACCAAGGTAGACAACACAGTATGGAAACAAGGGGTGATAATATAATAATAATTATATATTTATTTTATAATATAATGTAGGAGAGGGGGTTAGAAAAAGTTAGCAGACAGTATTGGAGGGGAGTAAACATTAAAAGTGTTTAAATAAAGGATATGTCTAAATGCATGTTTACAAGAAAGCCTAGCTCTAAAATTAAAGAATTGAAGAAGGTTATTTCTTATGTTAGACATGATGAGAAAAAATAAAAAAAATGTGTGTGTGTTTGTGTGGAGGGGGGTATGTTTTATGTTAAACAAAAGTTGAGGGCAAATGTAAAATATGGGATAACGGCAGCCATAAATTATATAGTTAAAGTAATATTGTGGAACTGTACAAACCATCAAATGCAAGTGAGGAGGATGAGATCCTCCACATGCAGCTGGCAAAAACTGTATATTTGGTGTCACAGACTAGTCATTTGGGATTTGGGGTTGTAATTACTCTGACACTGGTTGGAATAGTGGAATAGCCACACAGCAAAAGGTAACACATACCTAATTTGCTACATGAGCATTTTCTGTCACAGATAGTTAAAGTTCCTGCTACACAAAAATATTTTGTTAGTCCAGTAAAACACAGAGCATATTACAGATTTTTAAAGTATAGAAGCTTAGGGAATAGTGAGCGTGACCTTGACCTTTACTGTACTGTTTATGTATTAAAAAAATGTTACAAAAAAAAAAGTAAAACTGGGTTAAATTCAGGAAAGCATTTTTTAACTCAGTGATAAAATGGTATTTATAAAATCTTTAAATAGGGGTCAATGATACAAAGAAGAAACTATTGGATTGTAGAAAGTAACTAAATAATGAAGTAAGGATAGCGAACAAAAAAAGACAGTCCCCAGAAAGTTTTTGGTTATATGATCATAGAGGATGCAGAACACGCAAATGTTATCAAACCATTTCCCCTCTTTACACATTATAGAGCAACCTAGTTTTGGAATTAAAGATTCTAGAACAAATATGCTATAAAAGAAGCAAATGAGCGTTGGTTGCCAGAAGATATAGTAAATGTTGACAACTAATCAAGATTTAAAGGGCATCTGTCCAAAAAATTGATGTTACCAGAATCCACAACATTACTGTACATATAGAAGGGATGTAGAAGACAATACTCCTCCTCATATTCTTCATCTAACCATAGCAATGAGTTGTCTAAAAGCTGCTTGGTGCACAGGCGACGACGCTACACCACTTGCTTTTTCCTTCCCTCTCTTATAAAGTGCACATGTGTAAATATGTTACCATGGGAGCGTAGATGGGAGGAGAGTCAAGCCCAAAGGAGGGAAAAGTTTTCAGACCAGCCAGCAGCTTTTGACATGTCACCTGCTAGCTTGGACGCAGAACAAAGGATAGGCGTACTGTTTCTTACCTCCATGCTGAATATTGTTTAGATGAGTTATACTTGTTGGGCTTGTATAGCTGCCCATTAATATCCAAAATGCTCCTGAAATACACAACTGAATCCTGAGCTAAATTCAGATTAATCTACGTCATTGTTTCTAGTCTTTCTCAGATTTAGTTTTGTCCATGTATGTATGTATGTATAATTTATTTATATAGAAGGCTTAAGAAAGGGCTTGAGAAAGCTTGCCAGAAACTTTGCCATTTGTTTGTATTATTGGGGTGAATGAAACTTTTTGTCACAACTTTCAACATTACGCTCTGGCTGTATTATTTGAAATCGAATGGATGTTTTGATCACAGGCCAGCAGCAGAGTGGAGCAGTAATTTGGGGTAACAAAACTGGGTTAAATATATGAGGATATGTTTATTTATGTAGTACCAGTTGAGATGCAGTGCTGTAAATATCAATACAAAAAAAGTCCTACATGGAAGACTAATAGTTCAGTAAATATATCTGTTGTATTCAGTTGGATCACTGGACTTAACAGTTTATTTCTGAAGACATTTCGCTGCATTCCGACTGGCTTTTCTCAGTTCAGAATGACTTGTATAAGAATCTGTTGGCAATTATGTACCCTGGAAAGTCCCAATTAGCATATCACAAGCCAGGTGTTAGGGACCTCTGAATGCAAGACGTGATTGCATAGTGGCTAAGAGGTGTTTTAGGAATGCCCAGGGTAGGTGTCAACACAGCATTGTACATGGCAGACAGTTGGTGTCGAACCCCCTATCTTATTCAGGCTTGGTTTCTTTATTTTCACATAAATGGCCTCCTTAACCCTCTCTTGAACCAGTCTGTTCCATGCCAATATGTTACATAACAAGGTATGTCCTTTTTCCTTAAGATACACTCGTACATGGGGAGGCCAAACAGCCTTAAGATGCAGATACCTTTCCTTAAGATGCCAGGTTCACATGGGGGAGACCACAAACAGCAACTGCACATCAACGTATGGACCAGCCATGAACCAGTCAGGACTCAGCATGTACCTATTCTAATTGAATTTCTGTTTGTAAAATGATCTAGTTGTTTTAATAGATAACAGATTTGGTTGCAGCAGCGGGCAGCATCATCTACTAATTAGTAAACATTTTCTAGTATAAATGAAGGGATAGAGCCATATTATTAACCACGTTATCGAAATCCTTGGTATCCTAAAGTAAAGTCCACAGTTGCACATCGACCGCCCAAATTTGTACTGCTGCATTTGTAATTGAGTGAATGCATCATATGTTTTAAGAAGGCATCATTAAGGTGAAATACAGAACCTTTAAATATGATGCATAGAATCAGGGACAATGTTATATCTATTATTTTCCTCTGACAAAAGCACTGAAATGTTTCGCGTAGTTTTGGAATCCTGATAAATAAAAGAGATGGGCAACCAATTGCAGGGAATGGCGATGCTTGACTAGGTAAATAACATGGACACGAGGCACTTGTGTGTTGATATGATCACTTTTACAATACTTTATGAGCTCTACAAAAATACCTCTCCAGTGCATTGGTCACCAATAGTCAGAGAATACATTGCATCTCTCATATTAAAAGAAAAGAAGTTTTGTCTTCAGATTTGGGGGTATTTTTGCAGTGAAAATATTAAAAAAAAATAACTTTTTAACTGTCATCTAGTTTCAAAGTAGTAGGATTTCTAACAACAGAATATAAAAAGTTACTTCATTTTCCAGAAATATTGTCAGAAAATTTTTTGTCATTTGAAAAAACTTCTAAATGGTGGCCACACACCTTTGTAACTTTGAGCCTTTTATTTAAAATACTTCAAACCTGGTAATTGTATGAATGCAATTATGTTAGTGTTTATTTACATTTTTAAGTTGCTATCCTTAGGGAAAAAAATCATTTTACCGATTAGAAAACTCACACATAAACAAGCACACATGGCCATGAATTAACAAAGGTCTTCAAACATCACTTTCCCAGAAAACCGATCCTATAAGATTTCATGGTACATATTGCATTTGACACGTTGTACTTTTTTGAGTTGTTTGCCCTTTTAGTTCAATTACTGTAGACTTTTGTGGCTTTTAAAAGAAGCTGCTCTCTATCTTGGCAATCTAGTTATTCAGGTTAATACATATACCACCAACATAAGTTTAGTTTTTTCTTTCAAAATAGCAAATAAGTGTAAAGTCTGTAACCTGAGATTAAATCTTTGTTTTAGAATCAGAACTAGGTACTGTAATTTAGCTATCACCTCATATATACAGTAGATTCTTCACAAAATGATTGGACCGGAAAGTTTTGTTATATTATAATAAGTTTTGCTATAGAATAAATTGGTGATTTGCCAATAGTATTGCTGTCTGCCACTAAATTGTGAGGCACATAAATCTGACATTTTTTATACTCTTGTGTTATTCTCTATGTCATAATGTTAACATTTCTTGATTTTAGTTAATGAACAGGCAAAACACAGGGGCGATTTTTTGACGATTCTACCGAAAACCTCCCTCCACCCACCCTTGTTTATGTAGGATGGTTTGTTTGACTGGCAGAGGAGGTGGACAAGAGGTTTGTAACAGACATTCCCACCAGCCAATGACAAGTGTTGTGTTAACACGGCCCTGGCCAGCTAGGGGCGGCTTTTTAGCCCATTGCTGTGTGATATCTAAGGGAGGGACAGCACGGTTGTAATGTGAGTAAGTGATTCAGCTGCCTGTAAAGTGTGGTCATGTAATGGGGGTGGTGATATTTTTTTAATATTGTTGTCCTTTAAAAGCAAGTCCGGGGAATTGAACCTGCAACTTGTATTCTGTCTTTCTAAAAGCAGAGCTCTTAGAGAAACACAGTACATGTAGAATCTTTATCTTTTACTAAGAACATAATGGAACAAAAAACCTTGAACTTGTGACCTTTAGATTGTGTGTTTCTAAAACTAGTTCATTACCAGTTGTGCTGCCACTGAATAAGCAGTAAAATCAAGGTACATTTAAAAGTTTTTTTTCTTTTTGTTAGCAACAGCAATAAAAATATAAAAATAAATATAATAATAAATAAGATAATAAAAATGTCAAATACTCACCACACCAATATGGAAGTCCCTGATAGGACTCTAAGCTGCTTGTTACCCTGCATTTATTTTCCAGTGACTCACACTACTGGTAAAATAAACTGGAAGGTAACAAGCGCTTTCAATGTCTTATCAGGTACATATTGGTGTGTAGACATCTATATAAAAACACTGCATAGAGACAGTGAATAACTGGGGTCAGGGTGTGGCTCTTGATGACTTCATGGGCTGTGGGTTTTTACTGGCAACAACATGGGAGCCTCCTTAGTTACACAATCTACTTCTTACATCTACTAGGGTTCGTTCACAGTAGATCACTTCTGTCCGCGCATTTTGGTCCGTTTTTTTAACGGATCGGATTGACCCAGTCCGTATAAAAAAAACGTTCTTCATGCTGACATGCATTTCTGTCTGAAACGGACGCGTTTTTGATTAAAAATATAGGAAAAATGGAGTGCTAAAAACAGATAAAAAACATGGACTGTCCATTGTGGTCCGTTTTGCTCCGTTTCTAGTGGAACGTAGCCTTAATGCAACTTACTAGAGAATAAACGTACAATGTTCTGGGGATAAAATTTCTTTAGATTAAAAAAATTAAGTTTAGTTATAATTCAAGAGTGAATGTGTTTAAGGTGGGCCTGGTATGAGTTTGAGTGACTGGGAGTTTGCCAGAACCCGACTTTATGTTATGAAATACAGAATTTACCAAGTCACTTACAGTCTGAAGGTCCGGAATAGATTTTGACGTTCATCTAGAAGATATGTACTCAGACTACAATTCTAGCCCATGGCTAATGTCTTCTCACAGTAACTTCTATGCATAAAAATCTTCCAATATGGAGACTCTTGTCCATTGTCCATTAAAATGCAATTTACAAGACATCATTAAAAACAAATCTGAGCAACATCCATGGAGAGTTTAACAATCTCTCTAAAAAATGTGAATGATAGCTTAAACCTGCTTACCTGTATACTTCCCATCCAAACAAAGATACTGAACATTAGCTTGGTACATTTTGTAAGTAGTTATATAGAAAAATGTGTTTTCCCCCCCCCTAGAAATAATGCAATAATCATAGCATGAAATAGATGCCCATATCACAAAGTAAAACAATGTTTTATTTCAATGAGATCTAGGTAACGGAGTGATCTAAAAGTCAAAAGGAATGTCTGATGTAATCAACAGCTTTGTCAACATTTTTAAGCCTTCCTGAAGGCAGTTTATAAAGAAAATGCATTCTTAGCAGAAGAGATGAACAAACTCACATTTCAAAAGTTTTGCAGGCATTTAAAAACAATCTGGAATAAATGATCTAAGAAATTGTTGTTAACATATTTAGGTCCATCCTTGATTTTAAAAGCTATAAGTGCAGCTAATTGAAAATACCATTTTTATAAAAATTTTAAGCTACCTATTTTGGCTACTTTGAAATGTACAGAAGTGGAGGCGTCAGAGAGCTTCCCGATAAGAGTCAGATAATAGAAGATAAGGAAATAAATACATTTAAATGAAGAAAAACATTGCTCATCTTAATCTATAAATGAATAATATAAGTATGTTGGTGCATAATTTCAATTCAGTGTTCAATTCAATGTTTTGCTTACCGTAAGTTCAATAACCCTCTTCCCTGATTTTCTGAAAATTCTGCCTATATGAGGTCGATAGACTAGTAATCATTGGGAGGCAGCACAGGGAAAGGAATTTCCCACTGTGTGCCCAACAGTACCACGTACCAACAGTCAAAAATGCACACAGCATAACAGTATCCAACTAACAAAACAGCATGCACAAAATGTTATGATTATAAGGCACTTGACATGTTAAATGATTCGTATTGTTACATAAGAAGAAGGGAAAAGATCATCAAAAATGGACAGTGATATTAGTAAGAATTGTAGTTCTGTTAAGGCATGAACATCTTTAACACATTTACTTAGACATCTGGGCAGATATTATTATTCGAAAATTTAGTGAAACTGGTGTACTAATATTCTGTTTGCAGGCTAACTCAAAGTAGACATTATAGCACACAAATCCACTTTCAGTGATGACAGACTTACAAGCTCTACAATGGGCTTTTTCCTAGTGGAATGTATGTGTCCTGGAGATATACAAAATATTTTAGACAAGAAAGCACTAGAGACCAATGAAAACTGTTAATTTAGTGTTGGAATAATTGTGATGTACCCTGGAATAGAAAGTCACCTTTTCTTAGCATAGCTGGTGCATCTGCTTTAGTCAAGCAATATGTTTAAATTTGGGTTTACAAGTTGTCAAAAACAGCAAAAAGAAATTTGCATAAATGAAATTTTCTAAGTAGATTAAAATAATTATCCTATGTAACCACAGGAAACTGGGTCTGTGTTGTAACATTTCCCCCTAAAAGCTGATTTTTAAAATCTTGACTTGTATCTTACAAACAGGTTGGATATCCATAGAGTTAGATTTATTAATGGGCAATTTATATTGTAAAAGATGTTATTTTATGTTATGGCAATACATGTTTTTGAAAATGAATATTACAAGGAAACAACACATATGTTAATTTGTTTTTATTTTGTTTTTTTTATTGGGTGTTTAACAATTTTTCTGGCAAATATATATGGATACACAAATGTTTTTATACATTCTCCAGCCCTCTCCATTACTTTGTGGTCTTTATAGAAACATTATTAGTTATGTTCCAGTGAATTGTAATATTTTTTGTTTTAAAAAAATCTATCTAAAATGCTTTACTCTGTGTATGAGTACAACACATGCTGTCCATACTTATATCTTCACAAGTTAGTAGAGTAAACAACATTACACATAAATCAGAAAACCTTGTTAAAGGTTAAGAAAGCCATCTGTGTCTGTTCACCATTAGAAGTTGTCTAAAACCAATGAAGAATTTCTTGGTTGATTAATGCCTGGAACCAGGAGTGATTTTCAGCTAGATCAGCTTGGATAGATATCTTACTAGGTAGATCAGCCTAGATAGATATCTTCTAAGGTACATCAGATTAGATAAATATTATACTAGAAAGATCAGGCTGGATATATATATTTACTGAGGCTAGATCAGGCTGTTAGAAATCTTACTAATGCTGGCCATGCACTATTTAGATTTAAAAGCCAATTCAACATTTGTTATGAAGAATGTCTGATCAACGTTCAGTTTTATCTGCTAAATGGTTAGTGATGTTAGAATGAAGTTCACCATCGGTCTTAAAGTTGATCAGGTATACGGTTCAGGGAATTTGCAGGTAAATTACTAGTGTATGGGCATCTTTAGGTAGATCAGCCTGAATAGATATCTTTACTAAGATAGATCAGCTTACTAAAGGTGCTTGATAAAAAAGTCAGGGAGATTGAAAATTGAAGCATAGAGGCGAAGGCTAAGAAAATGAATCAACCAGAGGCGCCATAAACTTGTGGATATCTGGACTGGCCTTCAAAACTGGATAAAGGAAAGAAAATATACTACCGGTGAAGGGGAAAGCTACACGGAGAAAAGAGCATGTCACCCCATATGTAGCAGTAAGTCATAGAAATTAAGAAGGATTTTCAAGACATTCAGTTAGATTCCATAAAAGTTCTTATTGTTAAAATGGTGCTAATTTTGCCCCACCAATCAGATATTATTTAATGTTTGAAAGCAACATCTGATTAGTTGGCCAAAATTAGCATTTTTATGGTACCCTGATAATATCCCTGTCTGCTTTAAACCCATACGCACTGAGGCTGCAACTATGGATCCAAACTACCCAATACCAAAACACAAAAGAAGCACATCATATACACAGTGCAGTGCAGTGAAGAGTGCTCTGATGTGTATGTTGGGGGAGACTAACAGCAGCTGCACCAACATTTAGCCTAGCACAGAAAGCAAATTCCTTGGGTCAGGACTCAGCTGTAACCTGAATTTTAAGAAAAAAGGACATACTTTGAAGAATATCTGTAGTCTTCAGAAACTAAATTTCAAGTCCAGTTGATTTAATGATACCACAGGTATACCATGCGCTGGATAAATGGGAACCTTCATTTGGACCTTACATCTCAGCATCTTATTGCTGACTACTGTATAAAATCAAATATCTTGTTTGTATCACTGATAACTATCTCAGTAACATATGTGACTATCTACTTCATGGCCTCTTTAGGTTCTGTTTGGATGGATCACCTCAAAACAAACATAACCACAAGAGGTCCTCAAACACATGTGCGGGACTTCTATTGCCCAAATGCTTTCTTCAAAGACATTCATCACTGTCAGATATTAGCATGAGTAGATCCCTTTAAGAGAACTAAGTCAGTAGATAACATGTGTCCCAAAAGACAGAGCAACATCACCAAGATACAACAAGCTCACCTCTGCTTTATGTGGCTGTTGGTTGATTTTGAAAATAAATGTGGGTACTAGGGGCAGCTTCCATATCCAGCTCTTTGTTTTGGTTGATGTCTAAGTGTAGAAGTAAATAAGGAAGCTGGAGCCTTTCACCCTAGAACCTAAGAAAAAACATCACATCACAGCACTGAGACCTGCTTTTTATGCACACATATGTTACGTATATTCTGCCTTTTAGACACAGAAGAGAGATTTAACGTGTACACATTTTTTTTAACATCTCTTTCCCCCCACAAATAACAAATGTAATCTTATAAGTGTTTATTTCCTATCAGTATTAAGGCAGAGTGTGAATTTGAACTTGTAACCTACAAGGGGAAGTGGTATTCACTATTCAAGTGGATGGAAATTATCCCATTGTTCCTTTCATGATTTTCAAATGTTGCCAAAGTCTAGCTACACAGGAAGACTTATATTAAATCAATCAAATCAATCGCGCAAGCCTTTTTGATTTAAAATGAATGTCCGGGCCACAGAGCTTTGCAAAAATATTGGCTGTTTAATTTCATGATACAGACTAATATAAATTGATTTGATGATTGTATGTCAAGATTTAATATCTAACAGTGTATGGCCAGCGTATAGATCATCTTTTTTCTCTTAGGCAACCCCATAGACCAGATTGATTTTCTGAACTGACCTATCGAATTTAAACGGATGCTCAAAAATCGAAGAATTCCAAAGAATTTTCTAATCGTCTTCTGCTCAATAATGTCAGGGTTTTATCAGAAAAGCAAAGATTGGGCAGGTGGAAATGTAACACCAAACTCATCTTCAGTCTGCATTCTTTCCTCAACCTGAGGAAAGATCGGAGCCTCATGCTGGAGGCTTTGAGTGGTTCTGCCGATCGGATTTCCAATCTTTAAACTCGATCGGAAATCCATCAGTATAATTAGCTTTAATTCTAGGAGTATCATATGATTTCAAGATTGGGACATGGTCAGGAACTATCTTAAAATGGCTTTTTTGGATTAAATGCAATGGAGGTCACAAGCACAATAAAGTCAGATTCTCATAACCACACTACTGTGTATTAGGCAGGATGGTAGGGCTGTAGTTTATAAAGATAAAATATCAGATCGGAAATATAGAAGAACAACATCTAAGTATGTTGACTGATATAGATTTCTTTTTTTAGTTGGTTATAGTGATTTGTTTTTATAGCTGGTCCATATTAACAATGTATTTTGTGACTGGATAGAGTGTGTACTGTACCTGGGAAACTTCATCCTTGGGAGCCTCATCTCCTTGCTCCATCTTACATTAGAGATCTTGGGGTATACACTTTGTTATGTGCTTAGGTGTAGTTTTAGAAAGCTAAACATATAGTAAACATAATAGATACTGGGATCTCTGTCCAACAGATTGATATCATTATTACCTGCCACAATTGTGGTACAGTTTTTGTTGAAATAACCATACATACATACATACATACTCAGAAAACAATAACATTTCCAACCGTCAGATTAATGAAGCAAATAGCTATGTAGTGATTTCTAAAAATGGCAATCTTTAACATGCACAGAAGAATTATATAATTTTGAAATGTATTTGTATTATAATTTTTATATAACTGTATTACTCAAGTATAAACCGTTCGCGAGTATAAACCAGTCACGGTACTAGTTTTACCTAAAAAAGGGGGAAAAAATAGACTGACTCGAGTATAACCGAGGGTGTAAACCACTACTAGTATTTGCCACTTAAGATGTTTGGAACTACAACTCCCAGCATGCTTTATGCTGGAGTTGTGTTTTCAAACATCTAAGTGGCAAATACTTGCAAATAGGGGTAAATCCTCCTTTATTTGTGCATACAGTATGCACAAATAAAGAGGTTTTACTCTTATTTCTAAGTATTGTGTGCCCTGGTGTCCCTGTGGTATTCTCCTACCCTTGTCTGGCGCCGATATCGCTCCTCGCTCCTCGCTCCACATCCTCTGCGCTTCAGGATGATGTCACTACTGGTGCCGCAAAGTGAGAGGCACACAGAGTAGTGACGTCATCCGGAAGCGCACTGAAGATGCGGATCGCGCGGACACCAGACAGGTAGGAGAAGATCGGACTCGAGTATAAACCTTGGTAGATTTTTCAGACTTTTTTTAAAGCCTGAAAAACCTCGGTATACCATATAATAGCACAGATGCCCTTTTATGTTAAAAATTACAAAATCAAATTGTGCAGTCCTATTGCCGTGACCAACAGTCATTTGTCCTGGCAGAGATACACTACTAGCGAACACTTGATAGGACAATGCCCTTGTGTTTACCCACCTTAACTGCAGAAGCCAGAAAAGGTAAAATCTGATTGGTTGCTGTAGATTATGGGTGTGCACACATAAGCAGAAATTAGTCAACCAATACATCTAACCATATGTACTAAGCCTAACAGCAAAGTTAACCCGCTGAAACCTCTTTTAAACAAGCCACATTGAAAAATTATATAATTTAGTGTTATAAACTTGCTTTTCTTCTACATTGATAGAACTAAAACAGATCAGAAAAACCCACATCATGGACTGTGACCCATTGACATTGCAGCCAATGATTGAAGGCGTTTCCCCTAGCTGCCATTCAGAGCAGTGCTTGTAAGGCTGGTACACTCCGAGGGACTTTTGTCTCGGACCTGAGCGTTCGCTATGAGCGAGCACTTGGCCAGGATAAATGTCTGCCGATTGTGGCAATAGTGGCATGTCCGATCGCCCCGTTTGTCCGATCAGACTTCGGTAGTGGCTGCGATAAGAAGCACAGATTTTTCAGCCCAACCCACATGATACACGGAAGTATAAGTCGATTGGGCCAAAATATCTGCCCGTGTGTACCCAGCCTAAGAGAGCTTGGAGATCTTGGTGAGAAGGAAAAAAGATCCAACTTACACAATTATATGTTTATTATAGAATGCAAAAAAAGGAGAAAGAATGAATAATGTATGAAACACATCTGTTGTATTCAATTAGATCAACTGGACTTGAAGTTTAGTTCTTGAAGACATTTCGCTTAGCCATTTCCGACTGGCTTTCTCAATTCAGAATAACTTGTACAAGAATCTGTGGCAATTATGTACCCTGGAAAATCCCATTAGCATATCACAGCCAGTGTTAAGGGCGGATTGCATAGGCTAAGAGTGTTATAGGATATGCACAGCCGTAGGTGTCAAAACAGCATTATACATTGCAGACAGTTGGTGTCAAACCCCTCACCTCTATTTAGTGCTTGTTTTCTTTATTTTCACATAAATGGCCTCCTTGACACCGTTTCTTGAACCAGTCACGTTCCTTTGCCATATGTTAACATTACAATCTTCAAGGTATGTCTTTAATCCTTAAGATGCGCTACCGGCTGAGTCCTGACCGAGGATTGGTCTTGTGTGCTGGGCCATACGATGGTGCGTTTGCTATTTGATCTCCCCACATCACAATCGAGCATTCTTCACTGCACTGCACTGCGTATATGATGTTGCTTTCCTGTGTTTCGGTTGGTTTTTTGGATGTACCAATGCTGCCTCTGTGTGTTGTTCGGTTTAAAGCAGACAGGGATACGGTGTTTTTTGAAAATAATTCTTCTTACTTTCTCTGAGACCCCTGCTACATATGGGATTATATGATATATATATTATATTATATATATATATATAATATATAATTATATATATAATATATATATATATATATATATATTCAATGCACATTCCTCAGGCCCCATACAAATCAATTATCTGCACACTGGCATACTTTATAAACAAAGGGGTTTTCGTAACATTACTGTGATCACATGAATGAAAAGCCTTACAACCACGTCAGGTAACCCAGTCTGGAAGATCCTAACATCTAACTTTTTTACTTCAATTACCATTAGCAAACTTTTGCATTTTCATAGTTGTGCACTGGATCCATATAACAGGCTTTCTCACTTCCCCCCAGCCCTTTGGCTTTTAAAATCAGGGAAGAGGCACATCCACGTGCTTTATATTAAAGGCATAGGACCTCCCATAAAAGGGGCATGTTAGGGGTGCAATTGACCAAGCTTTCCCAATAGATACATACAATACAAGAATTGTGGAAGCACTGCATTAGGATAATTTACAACTACATTTAGACGGAAGTGCTACTGATCTGGTCAACATAGAAACAAACATACGTTAGGCCCCTACAATATCATATTTTTCCGCAACTGGCATACTTTATAAACAAAGGGGTTTTTAGGTATACATTACTGGATCACATGAATGAAAAGCCTTCCAACCATGTCAGGGTAACCCCAGTCTTCTTCCACAATCCTTGTATTGTATGTATCTATTGCTTGGTCGAGCTTCTCTCTGCAGTTTTCAAGTAGAAATTGGCTGAAAGATCAGAGCCTCAGTTAGGAGTCTTTGAGCTTTTTTCTGATCTAATTTTGATCACTGAAGTAGATGGGAAGTCTGATCATCTGCCTGTTGTATGGCCAGCTTAAGTGGGGCTCAATTAAACTTTTTCTCCTAACAAATAATTTTGTGTACGATTTTTATTAGTTTTCCTAAAAATTGCAATAAATTATGGTGGCAAGGTACACGTAGGAAGGTAACAAAAGGAAGGTAGGTAGGAAGGTACAGCAGCAGAGAAGGTAGCTGAAAGGCTCGAGAGTAAGAATTTAGGTACAAGGTCAAGGTACAGTAGTAGGAAGAGTAGGGAAGATAGGATGGAAAGTACAGTAGGATGGTAGGCAGGAGGTGTAGTAGTAGGAAGGTACAGTAGAAAAGTACTGTGGAAAGTAGGCGGAATGTACAGTAGGAAGGTATTGAAGAAAGGTAGGTAAAGAAGGTCAGAAAAAGTGTAGGAAGGTATAGTAGGAAGATACAGTATGAATTTACTGTTAAAAGGTTCAGAAGGAGGTAGGTAGGAAGGTACAGTAGGAAGGTAGGTAGGAGGGTACAGAAGGAATGAAGAGTAAAATTGACACAGCAGGAAGGTACAGGAGGAAGGGGGTATAATGTACAGTAGAAAGGTCTGTAGGAAGGTACAATAGGAAGGTGTGTTACAGAGAATGTACAGTAGAATGTAAGTAAGAATGTACAGTAGGGAGGTACAAAGGGAAGGTAAGATAAAAGGTACAGAATTAAGGTATGGTATTGAGGTGGGGTAAATAGGAAGGTACGTAGGAAGGTAGGTAGGAAGTATAGTAGGAGGTACAGTAGGAAGGTTGAGGATGTACATTGGGAAAGGTACAGACGAAGAACAGTAGAAGGTAGTACAATGTACAGTAGTAAGGTACAGAGGAAGGTATGTGGCAAGATACAGTAGAAAGGCGACAGGAAGGACAATAGGAAGGTATCGTACGAAGGGTGGTACAGTGGAGGTAGGTAGGTAGGACTGTACGTAGGAAGGTAGGTAAGATTGTACAGTAGAAGTGTACAGAGAAAGGTAGGTAGAAAGGTAAAAAGCAGGTACAGAAAAAGTCAGAGGAGGGTAGGAAGAAAGGAATAGTTAGATGGTACAGAAGGATGGTAGGAAGGTAGCTAAGAAGGTACAGTAGGAAGGTAAGAGGGAAGGTTAGTAGAAAGGTAAAATTGAAAGGTAGGAAGGAAGGTTCAGTAAAAGGTACAGTAGGAAGGTAGGTAGGAAGATATAGTTGGATGGTACAGAAGATGGTAGGTAGGAAGGAAGGTTCAGTAGAAAGGTACAGTAGGCAGGTAGGTATGAAGGTAATTAGTAGGAAGGTACAGTAGGAAGGTAGGTGGAAAGGTATAGTTGGAAGGTAGGTAGAAGGTATAGTTGGAGTACAGAAGGCATGGTAGGTAGTTTAGGAGGAAAGTACAGTAGGAAGGTAGTTAGAAATATATAGTGGGAGGTACAGAGGATGGTGTGTAGTTAGGAGGAATGGTACATTCGGGGTAGGAAGAAA
>JAACNH010000425.1:0-41272 GCA_019447015.1 Hymenochirus boettgeri
AGGGTTACCGGAAATTAAACAATACATTCAAGGGTTACCGGAAATTAAACAATACATTCAAGGGTTAATTACTTTTATTGTGCACATATGGAGCAGATACATGTATAAAGGGGAATTATACAGCCATACTGCATGCCTATGACTAAGAGCCGGTTTACAGCTTGAAACGCGTCAGGCGTGGATGTCTGCCGTGATGTTTTATTGGTATTCCGAATAAAGATTATTTTTGCTTTTAACTTCTGCACGGATCGAAGTTTATTCCGGTGTGCGCAGATGTTCGTTTGTTTGCTGCTTATACATAATATGGTCCAAGCGAAGGGTCCGGGGCAGGCAGCACCCGGATCACCCGAGGGAGCGGGTGAGTTTACCACAGTTATATGTGATATTTATAGACATAAATGTGAGTCCTGGATGTTGCAGAACTAAGAAATCAGCGCCGGGTTCAGGGTGTGTACACTTATAAGTGAGTGTCAGTTTCACATAGGGTGCTGTTTGTTTATTTTGTTTATTGTATAAAGAACTTAGTCTGCTCACTGAATAGAGGAAGCATAGCCTTCTCACTACTATATGTTTTGCTTAAGGGATGTTTGCATGCTCTTTCACATGTACCTGTTCAGTATATATTCTAATGCACCGGCTATTAACCACAGAACTTGGGTTCTGCTCTACAGAGTTAATTGGTTAACACTGTATTATTAGAGATTCTGAGTATAAACACCAAAGATCCCAAACGCTGCCAACCAATTGTCACAAACCCTCCGAGCCGCGACGCCCAACCACCTATCAGCTACCTGAAAACACACTCCAAGCAACCGACAGGCAGACGGAACAGATCGGACCCAATGGGGTTAGTGGACAAACGATATACTACACAATTAATATTACTTAATATCAATAAACTCGCTGCCACCACATTCCGAGAGAAACAGCGGAATGACGTGTTACATATATCTATAGGGATATCCGCACCCCAACCTGTAAGAAAATTGGTTATTTCGACCCTAATATTCTATACATAGTTATACAGTATATCTATTTACCTACACAATACATCTCTATAGTAGCGTACTTCGAAGACACAGGTTCGTTTGGGATATACTCAGAATAGGACAATAGCCTATAAATGATTTTATATCATTTATTAAAAGTTGACAAAAATAGTGCATAAAAAGATATAAAGAAAAACTAAAGTAATTTACTGAGACCCGACACCCAATTTTATCCTTTGTCAGAAAATGGGAGCGGTCTGGTCTCTAGAGGGGGTGGACTTGGTTCTTCCCCCGAAGGTTGGTTCCTATTTTTGGAGGGAATTTTAAATGTCCAATTCCCCTCCAGTCCATAATCTTTGATCTGCCAGTTGGTTTCTGCTCAAATCTCAACTAGAAGATTCCCTGCTGAGCTGGTGCCTACTAGCCTGTAACAGTGTATGCATATTACAGGGACTTCACACCTTGCCCCTTTGAAGTCAGACCTCTTGCTAGGTCAGCTAACTTAACACCAAATGGGAATGGCTATGGGAAAGGAAGCAGAGCTTACAACTGAACATGAATTTAACCCTGTGATTACCCATGACAGGGAAACAATGTGGGAGCTGCCATACTGCTGGACCATGCCAATAAGGTGAAATAATTGAAAATTAGGAGTGCAATCCCAGATAGTGTCTATGGGGTTTTACATTGCACTCCTGTTCATCACACCTCCCCCCTTAGATGTTGCATAGGGATTGGTTTTACACAACCTAGACCGGTGCGACCAACTCCCCTTGGCGCGGCTGTGCCATGGTGACTTTCTCCTTTTATGATATGTTACATCACATTGCTGGGAAACATATTTTTTTTTTGTGGTTTTACACTTCCTCCAGTCACAATGCTATAGGTACAAGCTGTGTTGGCATTGGGATCCATTTTGTTATCCATGGCAGACTGGTCACCCTCTATACATGGTATTAACAATGGATAATCTCCAACACAACCATCTTCCTGACATGAAACCACAACTTCATTTACATTACCTGCTGGATAAACCATTTGAACACTGAGAGCTTTGTCATTAACATTACCCCCTGGTGTGCTTGTGTAAACAAAGGGCTGGAAATAGTGGCTGCTGCGCTCACTAGGCATCTGGACTCTATTTCCCAGAATGCCCTGTTGGCCAAATTCCAGGTTACTACTGTTTTTGCCAACATTTTTACAATTTTTACACTCTTCACCACCCTCCTGCACAATACTTTCTGGCTCCTCTGGAGATCGAGACCAATACATGGGCTCTTCCAGTACAGTAAGATCTCTAGGTTTTACCTGGAAAACAATCCCTGTTTCCCTACACAACCCTTTATCGGATTTTATAACAGGTTCTTTGCTTAGTTCTACCTGCCCAAAGCTGCCCTTGTCTCCTTCAGTCTGGACAACAACATCTTCTCCACTCACCACCTGTCCCACACTCTCCTGCACTGAATTCTGAGCCTGGTCTACACTCTGACTGCTACTCACCAACTCAGGCAGTTTGGGTACAGGATCAGGGATCCCATATTGCTTGTTCCTCACTGTCAGTAATGTTCTGGACTGGCCAGGGGAATTCCTCTCTTCCCCTCCCCCCTCTACAATCACTGACTTGGGCCCTACTGGTTCTGGCACTGTCGGACTCCTACTCTGGTCTCCCAGCCCTCCTTCCCAGTCACTCTGCCCTAAGTAACCTGACTGAACATGGGTGATATCCAGGGGAAATCTAGCATTCCCTACTGCTCTCTCTGAAGGTCCCAACTCATTCAGTGTGCTGTCAGTCTGCAGTGTTATCTCAGAGTCTGCATCACAAGTTCCAGCCAACTGTCCTGTGGGTAGTTGGTGAAGCTTGGCAGAGGTTGAGTCAACTGGGTCAGAACATGGAACAAACTTGCAAATAGCGTATCCCTGCTCTGATTCCAATGACCGTCCCCCAGCAGTTCTTCCAACACTGTGAGTGACTGTTAACACAGGTAACACATTTTTGACAGGTTCACCATTTTCCTTTGTAACATTCACATTTTCAACATGTAACTTACATATATTGGACACTTTACCACCTTCCACACATACTATGGAGGCGACCCCCTCTGTTAGTGACTCATAAGCCTTTCTCCTGGGTGACTCCAGACTGGGGTTACTGTGTAGTGCGTCAACCCATGCGCCACTACCAGTTTCAGCCAGTTGCCCTGTGACACGGGGGGTCAACTGCTGACAATCTACATGTCTGAGGTCAGAGCTGAAATGGGTATCTTGGACTTCCTCTTTCAACACTGAACCCCAGACCTTAGCAGTACTACCAGTAACTGCTACTTCTGGTACAACATTATCACAAGTACAATCATTGGCATCCTTAACATTACTTATACATGCATTCCTATCCACAGATACAGGCTTAATGTTAGATACACAATAATTACCACATTGCACATTTACCCCAGGTACCTGTGAACTAGGTCCTGTCAAACCCCTTCCCTGCTCCAGCTGTTCTAACGCACGGTAGCACAATACCTTTGTGTGAGTTGAACCTTTAGCTTCGGACTCCGGGACACTTTCGGCGGTTTGATACTGGGCCACTAATGTGCCTTAATCTGTCCCCAACAACACTGGGACAGGGATATCATCCAAGATACCCACTACTTTCGCTTGCTTTCCAACCCCCCAGTCGATTTCCACTCGGGCCTGGGTGATGCTGGGAAGGGTGCCCCCTATTCCCGTGAGGGTCAGGTGCTTATCCGGGAGGATGTTCTCTTTTGCAACAAGGTTAGAGTGAACCAAAGTGACATCTGCTCCTGTATCCCTGAAGCCAGTAACAATCCGGTGGTTCACTTTAACCAACTGGTGATTTTGAGTGCCGCGTTGAATTTCCTTTCTACTGGCAAATAAAACAGTAGATGTTCTGTGTGCAGATGGGGTTCTATCCTGCTGCTGGCTAGTTGCTGGTGGTGCCCTCTTTAGTGCTGGACAGGAGTATTTGAAGTGTCCTGGCTGGTGACAATAGTGACACGTGCGATCCTCAGATGTCTCTGGTCTCTGGGGTGGACAGCTCACAGGGGCTTGAGGAGTAAATGGTTTACCTCCCTTCCATCCCTGGGACGACGTTCTGCGTGTGTACGGCACACAGGTTGCAATGAAGTTATCCACCAGTTCAGCAGCTACTGTTGTTGACTTGGGTTCCCGCTCTAGCACAAACTGACGAACATCCACTGGGCAAACCTGTAAAAAACTTAACTGAATCTTTTCCCTAAAATCCTCCAGGGCCCCCATAAAATTGTTGGTGAGGTTTCTGAGTCCATTTCGGAATGTGGTGAGTAGTTGCTGGCCACATCTGAAAAGAGTCTGTGGATCCTTTTTGTAGGACCAGAACCTTTACTAAAACCTCTGGGGTCAACTGGTACTTGGCTATGATAGCAGCCTTGATAGCTCCATAATCGTTATCATTCACTTTCCTCGGTAACTCTGTAAAAGCATCCATTGTCTTGCAGCTTGCAGCCCTCTCGCTCAGCTTGACGCTCTGCACTCTCACGTTCCAGAAATTGCCAGGTACTCTATTGGGTTAGTGTCGCTTAACCTTTGCAACACTGCCTGACGCTGAGAGACTCTGTATCTGCGGTTATTCCTTGGTACTGGGGATACAGTCCTTGTCAGATTTTGCGGAAGGGCACTGTTGTTTACTCGTTCAGTATATATTCTAATGCACCGGCTATTAACCACAGAACTGGGTTCTGCTCTACAGAGTTAATTAGTTAACACTGTATTATTAGAGATCTCTGAGTATAAACACCAAAGAACCCAAACGCTGCCAACCAATTGTCACAAACCATCCGGGCCGCGAGCCCCAACCACCTATCAGCTACCTGAAAACACACTCCACCCAACAGGCAGACGAACAGATCGGACCCGATGGGGTTAGTGGACAACGATATACTACACATTAATACTTACTTAATATCAATAAACTCGCTGCCAACCAACATTCCGAGAGAAACAGCGGAATGACGTGTTACATATATCTATAGGGATATCCGCACCCCAACCTGTAAGAAAATTGGTTATTTCGACCCTAATATTCTATACAAGTTTATACAGTATTCTATTTACCTACACATACATCTCTATAACGTACTTCGAAACACAGGTTCGTTTGGGATATACTCAGAATAGGACAATAGTCTATAAATGATTCTATATCATTATTAAAAGTTGACAAAATTAAAAGTTGACAAAAATAGTGCATAAAAAGATATAAGAAAAACTAAAGTATTTACTGAGACCCGACACCCAATTTATCCTTTGTCAGAAAATGGGAGCGGTCTGGTCTCTAGAGGGGGTGGACTTGGTTCTTCCCCGAAGGTTGGTTCCTATTTTTGGAGGGAATTTTAAATGTCCAATTCCCCTCCAGTCCATAATCTTTGATCTGCCATTGGTTTCTGCTCAAATCTCAACTAGAAATTCCCTGCTGAGCTGGTGCCTACAGCCTGTAACAGTGTATGCATATTACAGGGACTTCACACCTTTGCCCCTTTGAAGTCAGACCTCTTGCTAGGTCAGCTAACTTAACACCAAATGGAATGGCTATGGGAAAGGAAGCAGAGCTTACAACTGAACATGAATTTAACCCTGTGATACCCATGACAGGGAAACAATGTGGGAGCTGCCTACTGCTGGAACCATGCCAATAAGGTGAAATATTGAAATTAGGAGTGCAATCCCAGATAGTGTCTATGGGGTTTTACATTGCACTCCTGTTCTCACACCTTGGTTTATACTTGGGTCGGTTTATACTTGAGTATATACGGCAATAAACTCTCTGGTGGATTGTTCACCAAGGGGTGAACGAAACTGATGAGAAGCCAGTTTTCTGGAACCTTTTGAAATAACAAAAACATGAAAATATGATTTGAATGAATCCGTATCTTTCAAATTTTCAACCACAATTTTTAATATTTTGACCATAATTTTTGACTGTGATTTTTGAACTTTCAATTGTGATTTCAAAGTTCCGAGTTTTAAAGTTCTGAAATTCCACCAGATCAGAGGATATTCAAATAGGCAGTTCCGAATTAAAACTAGGGAGCATACTTAAAACGGCCCTTATTACCGCCAAAAATACAGCCGCACAACGCTGTGGTAAAATCGTTATTTTTACCATATTTATAAAGGCGACCAACATGTGGGTAAAAGCATTACCACGGTGATGTGCAGCGGTAATTTGTAGAACAATGTGCTAAGTACAGTATTGCTGGGAAGAGAGCTCAAACCCAAAGTTGGAAAGGTTTTGCGGCAGGTGGTATCTGCCGGGGGCGAAGGAGGGTGGGTGTACACCCCGGCCTTGCCACGGGGGCGAAGGTGGGCTTCACCCTGCCGTGCCCCTTTGGTGAATGCAACCACCCGTGGCTGGGTTGGCATCCTCCTGTGGTGGGTTCGACCACCCGAGGCGGTATGGGCATACACACCCCCGCCGATTTCTTTCTCCTTTTTCGGCAACTTGAGTTGGCGCATTGAAAAGGCCGAGATTAACACCACAAATCAGTTTACCGCCGATTTATAAATAGAAGCGATCGGTAACTGGTGCAATGTTAACGAGGAGTTAACTTTATCTGACGGGTTTCGCCTTTTAGAAATCGCTTTAATACGATTTTGCCGAAATGGCTGGAAACCCGGCTGTGAAAGTTAAATGGCCATTTATAAATATGCCCCTAGGTTTTGTTTCAAAACTGGGACTCTCTCTATTAATCAAAAGTCATTTCAGAGATGACCACAGTTTTTAACCAGAGATGAATCTTCGGGGCATATTTAATAACCCACAGTATCGAAAGTTCTGTTTTGATGGGTGGCCATATTGCATTTGCTTGTGATCGTTTTTTGGGGATCATGAATCCCCATGTTTTGCTGATCGTAGAAGCTCCCGATTTCGGGTCATTGCACAGATCCCCAGTGCAAACAGTAATGCCCCGTATAATTGTGCTGTTGTGACACAACTTTCACACGTGTTGACACCTCCCTTAATGGGACTTGCTAATGGTCAGGCAGAAAAAGTAAAAGAAAGGCGTTAACAATATTTTCAAAAACAACCCTATTTATGGTAAAAACTGGGATTCAGTAAAACAACGATGATACTATCGGTTACTGTATAGGGTGCCATGAGATTACTAATAAATAGTACTGACTGATTGGAGTTCGTAGGTACTTAACACTCCGTGGGCTTTTTAATAGAGCCATATACAGTAGCAGCAAAGCTAACAGGATGGCCGAAAGCTCTTTCGGAAGGACCATGTGCATTTGTATTGATATGAGTCGGAGATTACTAAGGATAAAATAGTGATGTACGTACAGACCAATCTGTTTAATAGATCTGAATATTACACGTACAACTGGAAAAATATCCTCTCCGTCCCCCCACACACTTCCAGCTATTGCATCCTCTATTGTCCAGTATTGTCAATAGAAATTTGCCTGTTTCAGGCAGTTCATCAGCTATTTGACATGAGTTATGTAAATGAAAACTGTCCTTTATTTCCTGTCCCGGCCTGTTTAACCCTCATTGTGTTTATTTGTCATTGAATGATCGTGTGCCACTAGCTGTTAAATAGGGCAACCTTTCCACGTTATTACGGTCTACCCCTACAATCATTAAGGTAACATGCGTTGCCTCTTCCTATTCTGGATGCCCAGCACTCTGACTGCAGGTAACACATCATTTATTTATGTTCTAGATTATCAGTAACCTTCGTCTGAGAGTAAAAAGAAATGTTACCGTATATCTTTTCCATATGCTAATGTACCATCTGGATCACACTCATAAATAGAATTATTAGTGCAGCAGAAGGGGGAGTGAGCCTGTAGATTAGTTGTATTACGGGTTAATATTATTATTTATAATAATAATTAATAATAATAATATTACTACTGTTTTAGTGTTAATATTAGATTATTAGTACTTAGTGTTGTTTTTATCTCCTTTTCCTTTCCGATATCGTGTTCTTCTTCAGTCGTATTACTTCGTCTTTTTATTCTCTCCTAATCCTCCTATCCTACACTCATAATACTATTTCTGCATTAGTGTTACTTTTAGTACGTATAGTACTTCAGTGTTATTCTTTCATTTTCCTATTCCGTCCCTGTTTCTTCTTCGTCTCGTCTCGTCTTCTTCTTCCATCCATCCTTACCTGTCTTCGTGGTTTGTTCTCTTAGGTCGTCAGTCAGTGTTATTTTCTCATTCTTCCTCTTCTGCTATTTCGTGTTTCCTCTTCGTCGTCGTCTTTCAGTGGTTCTTCTCTTCCTTCTTCTCTTCTTCTCGTGTCGTCGTCGTCGTCTCGTCGTCGTCTCAGTCGTCGTCTTCTTCTTCTGTGTCTCGTCTCTCCTTGTCTCTCTCTTCTTTGTTCCTCTGTCTGTTTTCCTATTTTAGTCTGTCTTCGTGTTTGTTCTTCTTCTTCCTCTTCTCGCTCGTCTTAGTGTTATTTCTTCTCCATGTCTTCCCTTAGCTCCCTTCATGGTCAGGTAAGGTGAGTATAGTTATTATATAAAAGAATAAAAACAACTAAAATCAGATAGTATATTAGACAATAGGTAGATTAGATAGCATTTCAGGAAATAGAGCCATTATTAGGATATTATAATAGAATGAAAAATAAGGGAAAGAAATGAAGCAGGGGTTATAAGGGTTGCGGGGCGGAAGAAGGCACGCAGATTGTACTTAGGCTACCGGGCCCAATGTCCCTTCTAACTTAAACAGTCTGTGTGCAGATATATTTCGGTGTACAAAGAAATTTTGTGCACTCTTGTATTCCAGCAGGTTTTTTGGCACACACCACTTTAACCTGTTTTTCGTGCGCACCAAGCGCACAGCTTAAAGGGAACACTAGGGCCAATTGCGAATTTGCCCATTTCCGGCACAACCTGGCGGCTGTAGTGGGGCCACACCTAAAAGCCTTCCACACACTGCCACATGGAGGAAAACAGAACTGAACTAAGATCCATTAAAACACACACCGCTGCAGCGCATTTCTGTACGGAAACACAAAAACAACCTTGTGTGAATGAGCCCTAATAGTGTTGGCCCACTGTGGTGTTTAAGTACAAACAAACAGGGAAACCCAATAAAGAGTTCTTGCTAATTTTGCTACAACCAATCCGATTTTATCTTCCATTTGAAACTTAACATCTGATGGTGGGGCAAAACAAGCACCATTTTTAACGATAAGAACTTTTATTGAATAACATTTAAGGTGTTTCATGTTGATTCGAATAGGTAAGTTAACCTGCCACTTTTAACCCTCATGCACACAAGTGATTTAGGGGGGGGGGGGGGTGGGGGGGGGGGGGGGGACACGTAGGACCAAGTGAAAGGTAATTTTCATCCAACAAAATGCCTTAACACAGATGATCGTTGGGGTAAAATGGACATTTATAATACACATTGTGCATCATGATCACACGTGTGTATGAATCTTTAGTTATTATTAGTTTGTAATTATTCAGTAGAACTGACTGCCGGTATACATTGAAGGAAAATGATTTAGTTAAAAGGCTTTCTTTATAAGGGTATGTCCACCCTTAAAAATAATTTTTTTATATGTTACTCCCCCTTTCCCCCCCAGCCCCAACCGATCTATTTATTTTATCAGAAAATGCCCAAACTTTACTTACCTTCCCTCTTTCCCTCCGCCGCGCTGCCGGCCCTCTGCTTGCATTTTCTTGCAAGCGAGGGCCGGCAGCGCGGCGGAGGAAAGAGGGAAGTTAAGTAAGTTTGGGGCTTTTCTGATTAAATAAATAGAGCGGTGGGGCTGGGGGGACAGGGGCAATATTACATATAAAGGGATTTACACTAGGTGAGGGATCTAAATCGGAAGGAGGGAGTGGGAGGAGAGGGAGGGGAGAAGGACTGCAGTACGCATTGCCAAACTTCTCCCGGAGGCCAGGTAGGGTCGAGTCCTATATGGACTCTGCTATCCTCCGGTGTGGCATTTTTGGGAACTTTGGAGGGGGACTACGGAGAACCATATGGAGCTGGGATGTGAGGTAAGTATTAAACTACACTACATGATGGGGCCAGTGGGGGGGATTATAGTTTTGGAGGTGGACATGCCCTTTAAGTAGTCTACACACTTTCAGATAAGACACCATTTAGGAGGTAAAACGCCTAACTATGACTAAGGACTCGTGCTGAGTCTGAAACGCGTTAGGCATTTTCCTCCTAATGTTGTCTTATCTGATATCGTGTATGGACTACTTAATAAGAAAAGCTTTTTAACTAATATCCGTTCCAAGGTGGCATTTTCCTTCAAGGTATACCCGGCATCGGCCTTACTTTGTGTTCTACTGATTGTGGATCCACGAAGGGTCTGAGGCGGACTGCAACCGACCACCATTTAGCAGGGATGAGTTTGTTTTCCTAGTTCACACTACTTTGCCATATGTGTCGTTAGTCGTTCCAGGCATATACATTCAAGGGTTACCAGAAATTAAACAATACATTCAAGGGTTACCGCAAATTAAACAATACATTCAAGGGTTACCGGAAATTAAACAATACATTTACCTGTTCAGTATATATTCTAATGCACCGGCTATTAACCACAGAACTTGGGTTCTGCTCTACAGAGTTAATTGGTTAACACTGTATTATTAGAGATTCTGAGTATAAACACCAAAGATCCCAAACGCTGCCAACCAATTGTCACAAACCCTCCGAGCCGCGACGCCCAACCACCTATCAGCTACCTGAAAACACACTCCAAGCAACCGACAGGCAGACGGAACAGATCGGACCCAATGGGGTTAGTGGACAAACGATATACTACACAATTAATATTACTTAATATCAATAAACTCGCTGCCACCACATTCCGAGAGAAACAGCGGAATGACGTGTTACATATATCTATAGGGATATCCGCACCCCAACCTGTAAGAAAATTGGTTATTTCGACCCTAATATTCTATACATAGTTATACAGTATATCTATTTACCTACACAATACATCTCTATAGTAGCGTACTTCGAAGACACAGGTTCGTTTGGGATATACTCAGAATAGGACAATAGCCTATAAATGATTTTATATCATTTATTAAAAGTTGACAAAAATAGTGCATAAAAAGATATAAAGAAAAACTAAAGTAATTTACTGAGACCCGACACCCAATTTTATCCTTTGTCAGAAAATGGGAGCGGTCTGGTCTCTAGAGGGGGTGGACTTGGTTCTTCCCCCGAAGGTTGGTTCCTATTTTTGGAGGGAATTTTAAATGTCCAATTCCCCTCCAGTCCATAATCTTTGATCTGCCAGTTGGTTTCTGCTCAAATCTCAACTAGAAGATTCCCTGCTGAGCTGGTGCCTACTAGCCTGTAACAGTGTATGCATATTACAGGGACTTCACACCTTGCCCCTTTGAAGTCAGACCTCTTGCTAGGTCAGCTAACTTAACACCAAATGGGAATGGCTATGGGAAAGGAAGCAGAGCTTACAACTGAACATGAATTTAACCCTGTGATTACCCATGACAGGGAAACAATGTGGGAGCTGCCATACTGCTGGACCATGCCAATAAGGTGAAATAATTGAAAATTAGGAGTGCAATCCCAGATAGTGTCTATGGGGTTTTACATTGCACTCCTGTTCATCACACCTCCCCCCTTAGATGTTGCATAGGGATTGGTTTTACACAACCTAGACCGGTGCGACCAACTCCCCTTGGCGCGGCTGTGCCATGGTGACTTTCTCCTTTTATGATATGTTACATCACATTGCTGGGAAACATATTTTTTTTTTGTGGTTTTACACTTCCTCCAGTCACAATGCTATAGGTACAAGCTGTGTTGGCATTGGGATCCATTTTGTTATCCATGGCAGACTGGTCACCCTCTATACATGGTATTAACAATGGATAATCTCCAACACAACCATCTTCCTGACATGAAACCACAACTTCATTTACATTACCTGCTGGATAAACCATTTGAACACTGAGAGCTTTGTCATTAACATTACCCCCTGGTGTGCTTGTGTAAACAAAGGGCTGGAAATAGTGGCTGCTGCGCTCACTAGGCATCTGGACTCTATTTCCCAGAATGCCCTGTTGGCCAAATTCCAGGTTACTACTGTTTTTGCCAACATTTTTACAATTTTTACACTCTTCACCACCCTCCTGCACAATACTTTCTGGCTCCTCTGGAGATCGAGACCAATACATGGGCTCTTCCAGTACAGTAAGATCTCTAGGTTTTACCTGGAAAACAATCCCTGTTTCCCTACACAACCCTTTATCGGATTTTATAACAGGTTCTTTGCTTAGTTCTACCTGCCCAAAGCTGCCCTTGTCTCCTTCAGTCTGGACAACAACATCTTCTCCACTCACCACCTGTCCCACACTCTCCTGCACTGAATTCTGAGCCTGGTCTACACTCTGACTGCTACTCACCAACTCAGGCAGTTTGGGTACAGGATCAGGGATCCCATATTGCTTGTTCCTCACTGTCAGTAATGTTCTGGACTGGTCAGGGGAATTCCTCTCTTCCCCTCCCCCCTCTACAATCACTGACTTGGGCCCTACTGGTTCTGGCACTGTCGGACTCCTACTCTGGTCTCCCAGCCCTCCTTCCCAGTCACTCTGCCCTAAGTAACCTGACTGAACATGGGTGATATCCAGGGGAAATCTAGCATTCCCTACTGCTCTCTCTGAAGGTCCCAACTCATTCAGTGTGCTGTCAGTCTGCAGTGTTATCTCAGAGTCTGCATCACAAGTTCCAGCCAACTGTCCTGTGGGTAGTTGGTGAAGCTTGGCAGAGGTTGAGTCAACTGGGTCAGAACATGGAACAAACTTGCAAATAGCGTATCCCTGCTCTGATTCCAATGACCGTCCCCCAGCAGTTCTTCCAACACTGTGAGTGACTGTTAACACAGGTAACACATTTTTGACAGGTTCACCATTTTCCTTTGTAACATTCACATTTTCAACATGTAACTTACATATATTGGACACTTTACCACCTTCCACACATACTATGGAGGCGACCCCCTCTGTTAGTGACTCATAAGCCTTTCTCCTGGGTGACTCCAGACTGGGGTTACTGTGTAGTGCGTCAACCCATGCGCCACTACCAGTTTCAGCCAGTTGCCCTGTGACACGGGGGGTCAACTGCTGACAATCTACATGTCTGAGGTCAGAGCTGAAATGGGTATCTTGGACTTCCTCTTTCAACACTGAACCCCAGACCTTAGCAGTACTACCAGTAACTGCTACTTCTGGTACAACATTATCACAAGTACAATCATTGGCATCCTTAACATTACTTATACATGCATTCCTATCCACAGATACAGGCTTAATGTTAGATACACAATAATTACCACATTGCACATTTACCCCAGGTACCTGTGAACTAGGTCCTGTCAAACCCCTTCCCTGCTCCAGCTGTTCTAACGCACGGTAGCACAATACCTTTGTGTGAGTTGAACCTTTAGCTTCGGACTCCGGGACACTTTCGGCGGTTTGATACTGGGCCACTAATGTGCCTTAATCTGTCCCCAACAACACTGGGACAGGGATATCATCCAAGATACCCACTACTTTCGCTTGCTTTCCAACCCCCCAGTCGATTTCCACTCGGGCCTGGGTGATGCTGGGAAGGGTGCCCCCTATTCCCGTGAGGGTCAGGTGCTTATCCGGGAGGATGTTCTCTTTTGCAACAAGGTTAGAGTGAACCAAAGTGACATCTGCTCCTGTATCCCTGAAGCCAGTAACAATCCGGTGGTTCACTTTAACCAACTGGTGATTTTGAGTGCCGCGTTGAATTTCCTTTCTACTGGCAAATAAAACAGTAGATGTTCTGTGTGCAGATGGGGTTCTATCCTGCTGCTGGCTAGTTGCTGGTGGTGCCCTCTTTAGTGCTGGACAGGAGTATTTGAAGTGTCCTGGCTGGTGACAATAGTGACACGTGCGATCCTCAGATGTCTCTGGTCTCTGGGGTGGACAGCTCACAGGGGCTTGAGGAGTAAATGGTTTACCTCCCTTCCATCCCTGGGACGACGTTCTGCGTGTGTACGGCACACAGGTTGCAATGAAGTTATCCACCAGTTCAGCAGCTACTGTTGTTGACTTGGGTTCCCGCTCTAGCACAAACTGACGAACATCCACTGGGCAAACCTGTAAAAACCTGTCTTTTACCATAAGATCCTCCAGGGCCCCATAAGAATTGTTGGTGAGGTTCTGAGTCCATTGTCGGAATGTGGTGAGTAAGTTGCTGGCCACATCTGAAAAAGAGTCTGTGGATCCTTTTTGTACGGACCAGAACCTTTTACGATAAACCTCTGGGGTCAACTGGTACTTGGCTATGATAGCAGCCTTGATAGCTCCATAATCGTTATCACTTTCCTCCGGTAACTCTGTAAAAGCATCCATTGTCTTGCAGCTTGCAGCCTCTCGCTCAGCTTGACGCTCTGCACTCTCACGTTCCAGAAATTGCAGGTACTCTATTGGGTTAGTGTCGCTTAACCTTTGCAACACTGCCTGACGCTGAGGAGACTCTGTAGCTGCAGGGTTATTCCTTGGTACTGGGGATACAGTCCTTGGTCAGATTTTGCGGAAGGGCACTGTGTGTTTACCTGTTCAGTATATATTCTAATGCACCGGCTATTAACCACAGAACTTGGGTTCTGCTCTACAGAGTTAATTAGTTTAACCACGTATTATTAGAGATTCTGAGTATAAACACCAAAGAACCCAACGCTGCCAACCAATTGTCACAAACCATCCGGGCCGCGACCCCAACCACCTATCAGCTACCTGAAAACACACTCCACAACCAACAGGCAGACGAACAGATCGGACCCGATGGGGTTAGTGGACAAACGATATACTACACATTAATAATTACTTAATATCAATAAACTCGCTGCCGACCAACATTCCGAGAGAAACAGCGGAATGACGTGTTACATATATCTATAGGGATATCCGCACCCCAACCTGTAAGAAAATTGGTTATTTCGACCCTAATATTCTATACAAGTTTATACAGTATATCTATTTACCTACAATACATCTCTATATTAGCGTACTTCGAAACACAGGTTCGTTTGGGATATACTCAGAATAGGACAATAGTCTATAAATGATTCTATATCATTATTAAAAGTTGACAAAATTAAAAGTTGACAAAAATAGTGCATAAAAAGATAAGAAAAACTAAAGTATTTACTGAGACCCGACACCCATTTATCCTTTGTCAGAAAATGGGAGCGGTCTGGTCTCTAGAGGGGGTGGACTTGGTTCTTCCCCGAAGGTTGGTTCCTATTTTTGGAGGGAATTTTAAATGTCCAATTTCCCCTCCAGTCCATAATCTTTGATCTGCCAGCTGGTTTCTGCTCAAATCTCAACTAGAAGATTCCCTGCTGAGCTGGTGCCTACTAGCCTGTAACAGTGTATGCATATTACAGGGACTTCACACCTTGCCCCTTTGAAGTCAGACCTCTTGCTAGGTCAGCTAACTTAACACCAAATGGGAATGGCTATGGGAAAGGAAGCAGAGCTTACAACTGAACATGAATTTATCCCTGTGATTACCCATGACAGGGAAACAATGTGGGAGCTGCCATACTGCTGGACCATGCCAATAAGGTGAAATAATTTAAAATTAGGAGTGCAATTCCAGATAGTGTCTATGGGGTTTTACATTGCACTCCTGTTCGTCACACCTTGGTTTATACTTGGGTCGGTTTATACTTGAGTATATACGGCAATAAACTCCCTGGTGGATTGTTCACCAAGGGGTGAACGAAACTGATGAGAAGCCAGTTTTCTGGAACCTTTTGAAATTACAAAAACATGAAAATATTATTTGAATGAATCCGTATCTTTCAAATTTTCAACCACAATTTTTAATATTTTGACCATAATTTTTGACTGTGATTTTTGAACTTTCAATTGTGATTTCAAAGTTCCGAGTTTTAAAGTTCTGAAATTCCACCAGATCAGAGGATATTCAAAATAGGCAGTTCCGAATTAAAACTAGGGAGCATACTTTAAAACGGCCCTTATTACCGCCAAAAAATTACCGCCGCACAACGCTGTGGTAAAATCGTTATTTTTACCATATTTATAAAGGCGACCAACATTGTGGGTAAAAGCATTACCACGGTGATGTGCAGCGGTAATTTGTAGAACAATGTGCTAAGTACAGTATTGCTGGGAAGAGAGCTCAAACCCAAAGTTGGAAAGGGGTTGTGCGGCAGGTGGTATCTGCCGTGGGGGCGAAGGTAGGGTGGGTGTACACCCCCGGCCTTGCCACGGGGCGAAGGTGGGCGTTCACCCTGCCGTGCCTCTTTGGTGAATGCGACCACCCGTGGCTGGGTTGGCATGCCTCCTGTGGTGGGTTCGACCACCCGCGGCGGTATGGGCGTACACACCCCCGCCGATTTCTCCGTTTTCGGCAACTTAGAGTTGGCGCATTGAAAAGGCAGAGATTAACGCCACAAATCAGTTACCGCCGATTTATAAATAGAAGCGATCGGTAACTGGTGCAATGTTAACGAGGAGTTAACTTTCTGCTGACGGGTTTCGCCTTTTTAGAAATCGCTTTAATAGCGATTTTGCCGAAAATGGCTGGAAACCCGGCTGTGAAAAGTTAATGGCCATTTATAAATATGCCCCTAGGTTTGTTTCAAAACTGGGACTCCTCTCTATTAATCAAAAAGTCATTTCAGAGATGACCACAGTTTTACCAGAGATGAATCTTCGGGGCATATTTAATAACCCACAGTATCGGAAAGTTCTGTTTGATGGGTGGCCATATTGCATTTGCTGTGATCTGTTTTTGGGGATCATGGAATCCCCATGTTTTGCTGATCGTATACGATCCGATTTCGGGTCATTGCACAGATCCCAGTGCAAACAGTAATGCCCGTATAATTGTGCTGTTGTGACACAACTTTCACACGTGTTGACGCCTCCCTTAATGGGACTTGCTAATGGTCAGGCAGAAAAAGTAAAAGAAAGGCGTTAACAACCTTTCAAAACACCCTATTTATGGTAAAAACTGGGATTCAGTAAAACAACGATGATGACTATCGGTTACTGTATAGGGTGCCATGAAGATTACTAATAAATAGTACTGACTGATTGGAGTTCGTAGGTACTTAACACTCCGTGGGCTTTTTAATAGAACCATATACAGTAGCAGCAAAGCTAACAGGATGGCCGAAAGCTCTTTCAGGAAGGACCATGTGCAGTTGTATTGATATGAGTCTGGAGATTACTAAAGGATAAAATAGTGATGTACGTACAGACCAATCTGTTTAATAGATCTGAATATTACACGTAGCACTGGAAAAATAATCCTCCAATCAGTCCACACACACTTCCAGCTATTGCATCCTCTATGTCCAGTATTGTCAATAGAAATTTGCCTGTTACAGGCAGTTCATCAGCTATTTGACATGAGTTATGTAAATGAAAACTGTCCTTTATTTCCTGTCCCGGCCTGTTTAACCCTCATTGTGTTTATTTGTCATTGAATGATCGTGTGCCACTAGCTGTATAAATAGGGCAGCCTTTCCACGTTATTACGGGTCTACCCCTACAATCATTAAGGTAACATGCTGTTGTCTCTCTTCCTATTCTGGATGCCCAGCACTCTGACTGCAGGTAAACACATCATTTTATTTATGTTCTAGATTATCAGTAACCTTCGTCTGAGAGTAAAAAGAAATGTTACCGTATATCTTTTCCATATGCTAATGTACCATCTGGATCAACTCATAAATAGAATTATTAGTGCAGCAGAAGGGGTGAGTGAGCTCTGTAGATTAGTTGTATTAGGGTTAATATTATTATTTATAATAATAATTAATAATAAAATATTTCTAGCATTAGTGTTATTATTAGTAGTAATAGTATTAGTGTTATTATTATAATTATTAATATTACGATAAATAGTGTTATTATTAGTAGTATTATTAGTATTATTATTATTAATAATAATAATAATAATAATAATAATAATAATATTTCTAGCATTAGTGTTATTATTAGTAGTAATAGTATTAGTGTTATTATTATAATTATTAATATTACGATAAATAGTGTTATTATTAGTAGTAGTATTAGTATTATTATTAATAATAATATTACTAGTATTAGTGTTGTTATTATTGGTAGTAGTAGTGTTATTATTATAATTATTAATATTATGATTTATAGTGTTATTATTAGTAGTAGTAGTATTAGTGTTATTATTATTATTATTATTATTATTATTATTATTATTAGTAGTAGTAGTAGTAGTAGTAGTAGTAGTAGTAGTATAAGTGTTATTATTATAATTATTAATATTACTATGAATAATGTTTTCATTATTAGTAGTAGTATTAGTGTTGTTATTATTATTAATATTATTAGTAGTATTAGTGTTATTATTATTATAATTATTAATATTAGGATTAATTGTGTCATGGTTATTATTAGTAGTAGTATTTGTGTTATTATTATTATTATTAATAATAATAATAATAATAATAATAATATAACTAGCATTATTATTATTAATATCATTATTAGTAGTAGTATTAGTGTCATTATTAGTAGTAGTAGTAGTATTCATGTTATTATTATTATTATTATTTAGTGTTATTATTAATAACATTATTATTAGTAGTGTTAGTGTTATTATTATTATTATTATTATTAATATTACTATTATTAGTGTTATTATTATTATTTCTATGATAACAGAAACTAGTGTGAAAAATAACCATGAAAATGAATGTGTTAACTTTAGCTTGTCTGGTTATTAGGGTTCGGTGGGGTTATTAATAGACGTGCAGTAGTTGTACTTAGGCTACCTTGGGCCCAATGTCCCTTCTAACTTAAAATTGTCTGTGTGCAGATATATTTACTGTGTGTATACAAAATGAAATTTTGTGCACTCTTGTATTCCAGCAGGTTTTTGTGCACACACCACTTTAACCTGTTTTCGTGCGCACAAGCGCACAGCTTAAAGGGAACACTAGGGCCAATTGCAGAATTTGCCCATTTCCGGCACATTACCTTGCGCTGTAGTGGGGCCACAGCCTAAAGCTTCTTCACACTGCACATGGAGGAAAACAGAACTGAAACTAAGATCCATTTAAAACACACACCGCTGCACGCATTTCTGTACGGAAACACACAAAAAACAACCTTGTGTGAATGAGCCCTAAATAGTTTGGCCCCACTGTGGTTTTTAAGTACAAACAAACAGGGAAACCCAATAAAAGTTCTTGCTAATTTTGCTACAACCAATCCGATTTTATCTTCCATTTGAAACTTAACATCTGATTGGTTGGGGCAAAACAAGCACCATTTTTAACGATAAGAACTTTTATTGAATAACATTTAAGTGTTTCATGTCGATTCGAATAGTAATTACCTCCACTTTTAACCCTCATGCACACAAGTGATTTAGCGGGGGGGGGGGGGGGGGGAACACGTAGGACCAAGTGAAAGGTAATTTCAGCAACAAAATGCCTTAACACAGCATGATCGTTGGGGTAAAATGGACATTATACACATTGTGCTCATGATCACACGTGTGTATGAATCTTAGTATTATTAGTTTGTAATTATTCAGTAGAACTGACTGCCGGTATACCTTGAAGGAAAATGGATATTAGTTAAAAGGCTTCTTATTAAAGGGTATGTCCACCCTTAAAAATAATTTTTTATATGTTACTCCCCTGTCCCCCAGCCCCAACCGATCTATTTATTTATCAGAAAATGCCCCAAACTTTACTTACCTTCCCTCTTTCCTCCGCCGCGCTGCCGGCCCTCTGCTTGCATTTCTTGCAAGCAGAGGGCCGGCAGCGCGGCGGAGGAAAGAGGGAAGGAAGTAAAAGTTTGGGGCATTTTCTGATTAAATAAATAGAGCGGTTGGGGCTGGGGGGACAGGGGCAATATTACATATAAAGGGATTTACACTAGGGTGAGGGAATCTAAATCGGGAAGGAGGGAGTGGGAGGGAGAGGGAGGGGGAGAAGGACTGCAGTACGCATGCCAAACTTCTCCCGGAGGCCAGGTAGGAGGCAGAGTCCTATATGGACTCTGCTATCCTCCTGGTGGGCAGTTTTTGGGACTTTGGAGGGGGACTACAGGAGAACCATATGGAGCTGGGATGTGAGGTAAGTATTAAACTACACTACATGATGGGGCCAGTAGTGGGGGGGATTATAGTTTTGGAGGTGGACATGCCCTTTAAGTAGTCTACACACAATTTCAGATAAGACACATTTAGGAGGTAAAACGCCTAACTATGACTAAGGACTCGTGCTGAGTCTGAAACGCGTTAGGCATTTTTCCTCCTAAATGTGTCTTATCTGATATCGTGTATGGACTACTTAATAAAGAAAGCCTTTTAACTAATATCCGTTCCAAGGTGGCATTTTCCTTCAAGGTATACCGGCAGTCGGCCTTACTTTGTGTTCTACTGATTGTGGATCCAGCGAAGGGTCTGAGGCGGACTGCAACCGGACCACCATTTAGCAGGGATGAGTTTGTTTTCCTAGTCACACTACTTTGCATATGTGTCGTTACCTGCAGATCTAAATCACAGATTCCAGATTAACAAGGGTTCGGGGCTATAGCACCCGGATTACCAACCTAAAGTGGTGAGTTACTATATACTACACCATAACCATTTCTGTTTGCTGCATTGTATGTATGTTACATGCACATGTGTAACAGCCTCCGGCATAATTCAGAGAAGCAAAGGGTTTTGGGCATAGGCACCCGGACCACACATGTCTACAAGTAAGCTATACATACATAGAATATACTATATCTAATTTAGCATATAGATATTAGGCTATATAGCTTTTGGAGTACTGCACTTTTCCTGGTTTCCCATTCCCTTTAATTACAGTGTAATTATTCAGTCTTACATTTCCTCAAACTTCTTTATTGTTAAATTGGATTTCCATGTTCCACACACTCACATTTACAGATTTCACATTCTGTTTGGACAGTTGAATGTTGTTACCCACAACTTTATTGCCAGGCTATGCCTGGGAACCTGAAGCAGTTGGACGCTGGCAGTGGTGCCATTTATGGTGTTGATGATGCCGGTAATGTTTACCAATGGGCCCTTATTAATTGGATTCGGATATTTGGATGGATGATGCATGTGACCGTGGGACCTGCTGGAGTCTGGGGAGTCGACAAAAACCTCAATACTTATAAGAAACAAAACCATTACTGGAAACAGACATCGAGTAAGTGGACTTTTATTCAGGCATAGTGTAGGACTCCAATGTTTCAGTAGTTTAGGTGAGACTGAAATAGAGTTAAATAGAGATGGCTGAACTTCCTAAAGTTCGGTTGATTTTCAAATGTTTGAACCTGTAAAAGTTTGATAGTTCTGTAGTTCGAAAATGGACCCATTAAAGTCAATTGGGACAAATAATTCAAATAAAGTTCTGATAAAATCCAGTTAAAATAGCAATGATAACTTACTGTACATGCTTCATTTTTTTTTGTACATTTTTCGAAAATCTGAAAACAGAACTCGCCAGTTTCGAACATCTCTAGTTAAAGGACAACTATACTGTAAAAATGAACTTTTTAAAAATGAAAAGCACCTGGAGCAGGGAGATAGGATTGATTATTCCTACCTCCCAATATTGTTTTGTTGAGGAGCTACAGCACATACAGTTTTCATCTGCCAGGTTATGGCCCTGGGCCATTCTATATTAAAGATAGTGCTGAAGCAATCAGGAAGACTGGCAGAAGCAGTTTTCTTCGTCCTGCTGCTCCTCATATAAAGGATATTGGGAGGTAAAAAGCACCAATCCTACCTCCCTGCCTCGGGTACTTTTTAGTTTAACTGTTTTTGGAAAAAACTTTATACACACTATAGTTCTCTAAATCTTGTGTAGTAAATGAAAAGTCCAGAATCATGGGCTTTATTCGTAACGATGCGGTATTAGCGATACCGTGCCTTTAACGATCGGTAAACCGGCTTAGCGATAATTAATTTACGATTGTTATCGTAAATTAACGCTAACGATTGTAAACGCAATCATGGATTTCCAATCTCCAAAAATAACATTGAGTTTACTACCCTATGGTATTCTGCGACCGGGCGTTTATTAATTTTAGGAATGTTCGGAGTAAATGTATGACATTGGCGATACTGCGCTCTTGCAAATAGGGCCCCATGTTCCATATCTTTCTTCTACTATTTCTGTGTTGTGCCATTTCATCCGCTGTCTTGAGTTGAACACGATATTTATCATAATAGTTAATAATATTACTTTGGTCTCCTGCTCTTCTACTGCAGCGCAATTGAAACAGGTCGATGCCGGGGCTGAAACATTTATGTCTGGAATTGATAATGGGGAGATCAGTTTCTGTGTGGATTGCCATCTTGCTGCTTTCCCACCGGATGTTTCGAATTGGATCTACATTGACGCACAAATCAAGTACTACAGCTGTGGACCTTTTGGTTGTTGGGGAATTTCTAGTGCCAATAACGTTTTGTATCGCAACAATGTGAGTGCAGCATTATGCACAGGGACTAGCTGGACAACGGTGAATGGAACCCTGAACATGATTGAGGTCGGTACAGATGGATCTGTCTATGGGGTAGACTTGAATGGAAACGTCTGGAAGAGGTGAACAAACTAGTGTGGCCCTGTAGAAAGAACCTCCTGATACAGTCTGTGTGAACTGCGTGTTTGGAGTTAGCACTGGGTTTATTAAAAGCCAACACTGCTATGAATTATTCATTCTATTTACCAGTGGGAGATGTCAATCCTAACACACATGATTCTGCAAATGTAACCTGTAAGCCTAACATCAGTGGTAGGGAAGGTGATGGAAACTTTGTTAAGGGATCATATCCTTGACTTTGTCTCCAGAGATCATCTTATTAGTAGTAGTCAGCATGGATTTATGAGAAATAGATCATGCCAGACAAATTTAATTGGTTTTTATGAAGAAGCGAATAAGATTTAGATTCAGGCACAGCAGTGGATGTGGTATATTTGGATTTTGCTAAAGCTTTTGATACTGTGCCACATAGGCGACTAATGTATAAACTGAGGGCTGTTGGCCTTGAAGAAAACATTTGTTCATGGATAGAGAACTGGTTATTGGACCGCAAACAGAGATTGGTGGTCAATGGAGCTACATCTATGTGGGCTAAAGTTCTAAGCGGAGTGCCTCAGGGTTCCGTACTGGGGCCGCTTCTGTTTAATCTGTTTATAAATGACTTAGAAGGGGCATTGAGAGCAATGTCTCAGTGTTTGCTTATGACACTAAACTATGCAGAGCTTTGGAAACTTCCAATGATGTTCAATTGCTGTAAGCAGACCTAGATAGATTATCAAAATGGGCAGCAGAATGGCAGATGAGATTCAATGTTGATAAATGTAAGGTGATGCATCTAGGGTTTAACAATCCTGGTGCCACCTACACCATAAATAACTCTGTGTTAAGTGAATCTCAACTGGAAAAAGATTTGGGGGTTCTGGTAGATAACAGACATAGCTGTAGCAAACAATGCCAGGTAGCAACGGTTAGAGCTAGCAAGATATTGTCTTGTATAAAGAGGGGAATAGATTCAAGAGACAAAAACATTATTCTCCCTCTTTACAAGGCACTGGTAAGGCCTCATTTGGAATATGCGGTGCAGTTTTGGAATCCCATATACAAAAGGGACATCTTGGAAATGGAGGCAGTTCAGAGAAGGGCAACTAAAATAATAAAGGGAATGGAAGGGCCTGACTATCCAGGCAGATAAGACAAGTTAGGTCTGTTTACATTAGAGAAGCGATGCTTGCGTGGGGATATAATAACTTTCTATAAGTATATCAATGGGCCATACAATAAACTCTCTGGTGCATTGTTCACTAATTGGTCATATCAGAGGACTCATGGACATCATTTAAGGTTGGAAGAAAAGAAGTTTCATCTTCAGGTTAGGAAAGGTTTCTTTACAGTGAGAACAGTGAAACTGTGGAACTGTCTTCCAGTAGATGTGGTAATGGCAAGTTCATTGAAAAGTGGCTTAGATAAGTTTCTAAAAGTAAAAAATATTGAGAATTACTGGTATTAATACATATACTGTAGTTCTGGTTGGTACAGGGATACTATATAATATTGAGAATTACTGGTATTAATACATATACTGTAGTTCTGGTTGGTACATTATACTATATAATATTGAGAATTACTGGTATTAATACATATACTGTAGTTCTGGTTGGTACGGGGATACTATATAATATTGACAATTACTGGTATTAATACATATACTGTAGTTCTGGTTGGTACAGGGATACTATATAATATTGAGAATTACTGGTATCAATACATATAGATCTGGTTGATCCAGGGATACTTTCAGATTGCCGTTTGGAGTCAGGAAGGAATTTCCCCCCTTTTTTTAGCTGGGTTTTTTCGCCTTCCTCTGGATCAACTGTTAGGTAGGATTAAAAAGGAGGGTGAAAAAGTTGGACTTGTTGGACGCATGTCTTTATTCAACCTCAATTACTATGTTACTATATAATAAATATAGTGCTAGCTAGTTTCCTGTGTACCCCCAGAGACAGGTGCCGATCCCTTTAGTCTTATTTCTTTCTAGGCTAGACCATCCAGTGACATATTTAGGGCTAGGCCACATTAGTGCCTTTTAATAAGCAATCCGATTGCAAGTAAAAAAATGCATACTAGTCTGGCCAAATTGCAGTGGCCACATTAGGTGCTACGGGGCCTTTTGCGCTGTGATCCGATGATCGGAGCGCATGCAAACACCATTTTTGGTGCGATTCGCATTCTCTCTGATCCCCGAAAATGACAGGGATTGCAGAGCAAGCGACCATCAATGTGCATAAAGCCTCTTATTTGACTCTGAACGCTCAAAGTGAAATAACAAAATGTACAACAAAATGATTGTGCACGGCAACACAATGCAAAATCTGTCAATACTGTCCTTTAAAGGAGAATTATACTCATGCGGTATTGACTGCCTTCTAGCAGTAACTGATTGTTTTCAAGCTCCTGCCTGTCCTTTATTAAAGGGCATCTACACTGCAAAAATGACCTAAAGTATATTTGCAGAGAGCGCTATCCTGAGTACTTTTGCCATATACTTTCATTATTTTTGGAGCAGTTATCTGGATATTTCATGTTGGTGTTCTTATGGGGGCAGCCATTGATTCCTCTCCTCCTATAGTGGGCAGTGTGTTGTAGTCTAGGAGATATGTCCACCAATCAGAAGGGGTTTGCATAAGTGTTAAACTAGCACTTGCTCTATTTATTAATTAAATATGCAGAATCAGTTAAACATGCAAACAACTGATTTGCAAGTCCCACCTGGGATTCTGGGATTTACATAACCCTTCCCTTCTTCATAGTCATCAGAAACATGATCTGATATTGTTGTGTGCAAGTAGCATGTTGATGTCAGATGAAATCAGTTTATCTGTGTAACTTCACATACAGATTTAGTAAATATTTCAGACCTTCTTCATTTTATATATCAGGTTATATTTGTAAGATAACCTGCTTTATTGTTAGTTAAAGATATATATTTTATACAAAGAAAGGAGGAGAGACAGAAGATACCAGATTATCCAGTGAATGAAGGACACAACATTGTTACAAGCAGAGCTGCATTTATTACAGACTGGTGGCTTACACTTGCACATATCAGATCGATTTGCTGCGTGTGTTTCTGATATCCCTTTCATTACCATGTTGCTCTCTAGACTGGTTTGAAATCCAAATCCCTCTGTTCTATCAATAGAGATTATTTCTGGTGAACAACTATTCAGATATTCCAATACATCAATAGCTCTGTTACTCAGATTTGCTGTCAGGTACTTGGTCAGGGGAAATCAGATTTTTTTTCCTGGAAATTTTATCTTAGATACAGACAACCAAATACTGAGAACTAAACTGAGAGCAATTTGAACTAAGGGCTGCCCATTCAAGCTACCCAGCCAGAATCACTCAATAAGCTTATATCCCAGTACATGCCTTAGTACAAAGACATAACATTTCAGATGAAATGCTAAACTGAAAATAGGACCCTTACTGAACATTCACTATTTGTAGTGCCTATTAAACCCACCCCCAAAATCTGATTGGTCTGGAATCCAAGATCCAATCAGATTTAGGATTGTATCTAGACCAATCAGACTTTGGAGGTGTGTTTGGGAAACACTATAAAAAGTGAGAGGTCTGAATTACAGCTTAGTATGGGCTCAGTAGCTATACTGGCATGTCATTGAATTGTGCTTAGCTATAAGTGCTGTATGCTGAGTACCTGACTGGAAAAGCTCAATGAGCTGGTTTCAGCCATGGTGGTTTCCATTTATTCTTGTTTATTGCACTGTTTTTGTTGACAAGCGTCAAAACAGAGTTAGTGTGAGATCTGAATACAGCATTGATGAAACATTCTCATTCCAACCTCTGGTTATTTGGAGGACCCATGGCATTCAGTGAAAATAAGAATTACACAAGTGAAAAAGGAATTGCATCAGTATCAATCAATGTTCTAAATTCTCTGAACTTGAAATATGGTTTTGTTTCTCCTGGTCAAAAACCTTACAACAGATTTGCCCAACACTACTGCAGATCACATTGGACCAGCATTTTCCTATAAACACTCTCCCACCAGTAGAAGAAAATCAGAATGGATTGTGGGAGTTAAAAAAAATCTTATTTCACTTTTTTACAATGACCTGTAAAATTGCACAAGTCTCTCTAGGCTCATAATTAAATAAACTCCTTCCAGGCATCAGTAAACTGCTCAAAGAATAACATTTACTGAGGGACCAAGTAAGTTAGGGAGAGTTTTCATCACAGCTCCCTTACACATCATGCAAATAAGAGAAGGAGATACTTCTGGGTAATTTCTCAGCTGATGGTTAAAAATGGGAGGAGTTAACAGCTAATTAGTACTAATGTGCCCACCGGGCAAAACAGAGGGTGGAGTCTTAATATATGCAGATTCAGCATGTACTTCAAAGAATTTAGAACTTTGCAAGGTGATTACAATGGTTGTGGTGTAAATTCAGACATAATAACCAGATCATTTTATAGCAAATTAAGAAGCCTTTCACTGGAATGCTAATTGTTTTTTGGGTGAAGATTTCCTTTAACATTTGTTCTCCAATGAGGGAGGAACCAGAAAGACTCAATTACTGCAAAAATGAAGGTGGCTGTAGGTGTCCGACGCTTTTCTACACTTTATTGGGCAGACCAGGATTACTGTCAAAAGAGGAACATGGCTTATCATTTGGTAATGTTATGTAAAAAGGCAGAATGTATGAAATGCTTTACAAATAGGTTTATATAGTGGATAATGCACCCACAACTGTCAATTATAAGGATATTAGAAGTTACCGAGGAGTTCCGTGACCATATAAAAGCACAAGGCCGCAGGCCAAGTACATTTTATACAGGGCACATAACTCCAAGGTGACTTCTAATATCCCTTTAATTTACAGTTCTTGGTGCATTATTTATTATAACCTACCCCTTTATGGCTTCTAGTTTCCTTCTCCTCCTGGAACTCATAGATTATAAGTCTATAATCTTACAGTTCCTCCCATAGAAATCCACTACAGGGGTAGGTTATACATTTATTAAGGATTCCACAACTCCAGCAGATAACTGTGCTGGAATGTTCATTGAATCAAGTCCTCTTAAAGGTATCTCCACTGCTAATATCACTTTTTTCAATTCACTTTTATTGAAGAACGGGGGGTAAAGGAGCTGTGTCTTACCTCCTGTTCTTCAATAAAATCTTCAGGAGCCGGGAATGACGTTTACAGAACTTACCGCCGTGTCCTCTGACAAGTCTCTACAGACTTACTATGCTATACGCAAGTGCGAAGTGCATGCACATAGAATACAGAGTCCGTCGGGTAAGTTCCGTAACCTCGTTAACGACTCCTGAACGTTTAATTGAAGGTTTGTGATGTGACACAACTTTTAGTCTATGGACACCAACTGTTCATTATTTCCAACTTCATCATCCTCATTCATAAACTATGATGAATGTGATAATATCTCCCATAAACTGTCCATCTTTTTTCTCTTTTCAGAGAGGGAATCAGTGATAATAACCCAACAGGAACCTCATGGACACAGCTGGATCTTTGTACGAAGTATAAACATGTCAGTTATGATGCCGGGTACCTGTGGCTACTAACCCTGGAGGGAAGTGTTGTAAAATGTAGAACAACTTAAAGGGCAAGTCCAGCCCCAAAATAAAAACTTTCACACAGGGAATTCTCCCCCCAAAACCCTAAACGTTAATAGTATGTCTAACCTGAAATCCTGCACAATGTCCTGTTTCCCCTGTTTCTACTTCCTGCTTCTTCCAGTAAGAAGCTGTCAGTTATGGATTTGACAGTTGACATCACAGCCAATGACTGAATGTTAATCCCCTATCTGCCTCTTCTGAGCATGCCCAGGCTCAGTACAGGCTCAGTACAGGTTTCTAAATGGCTCAGTTTCCAAAAGGCATCCAAAAGCATAGCAGGCATACAGTAATAAATTCATAGGACAAACTATGATATATCAACATATTGTAAAGAGGCCATTCTTTATAAAAGACGTTCTTATGAGGGTGGAGTTGTCCTTTAATGTATAGTGACTGTCAGCACAATAAATCATATTTTTTATAGAATGTGTTTTGAGTAGACATAATAATTTATCTTTATGTTGCATATATTCAAAGGAAAAGTAATACAACTAATGTTTAGGACAATATTCATCGTTTGCGCCGATATTTTGTGATCTTGGTGTAATATTATTATCTCCTTTATAAATACAATCCATAGAAACCAAGCTAGACATCTGTTTGATGTGCATCTATTTGCTACACCACGGGATTTTGCCTCTGTACATTGGTCTTATTAACCCCAGACAAGCCTGTGCCTCTTGTAGCAAATGTTACATAGACTTCATATCCATACCCATTAAGGGGGTGCATTATTTTCTTATTACCAGTAGGAGAACCCCAAGTGAGGAGACATAAAGCAGTGAACAGTGTAAAGAAGGAGTCCTACATTCCAGGAAAACATTAGGAATAAAGATGTACAAACCCTTTGGGGATTGTTCCACTGCCGAGTTTTGATCCCGAATTTCAAAACACGTGAAAATTGACGAAAAATCTGGTTTCTATGGTTGAAATTTTATTAACTCCGCATTGTAATTTAATCTGTAGTTTCAATGGCGGAAATTATATTTTTGCCATGAAATTAGGTTCAGGTCTATTTCGACCATAATTAGGAACCGCAGTTTCAACATAAATGCATCTGTTCTTATGTTTCTGATGTTCTATTACAAGATATGATTGGGTGATGTTTCTGTTATGTATATGTACAATATGGTATGATTGGAAGTAAAGAAAATATGCATGTTGAAACAGAATAAAATAATCTATCACATATATATTAAGGACGTTTTTCATTACACCAATCCTCCAGCACCAGCAACTTTTTCAATAGTTTAGTTCCTTACCTAGTGGTTAAAAACTTGGTTGGTGACCTCCCCCCAAGAAGAGCTGATTAGAAATTTGGATGTTTCACTGGCAAAGAACCATCTCTCCAAGAAAGTATGTTGTCTCTCCCTACAGGATCATTTTAAAAAGGAAGTAAATGGGTTTGACTAGGGCAGGCTATGGTGGTTATTGGCTGGTTTTATACAGAGACACATTTGTTAGTATGTTGTAGAGTTGGGTGCTCATGGAATTCATTGCAAAAATGTTTGGTAACAACTGTAAATATTTTCTGCCATTTGTGTGGACTCTGGGTCTGTGCAACTACACCGGGTCCCTCTGTGAAAGTCAAGTAATTGGATCTAAATATAAAGACTAGAATAAATAAAAAGAAATGTAAATGTCCCTGTATTGCATCTGTGAAGGGGACATTATATAATTTATAGCAGCGCTGAGGTCCTGAGTTCGTTTCCACCCTTGGATACATCTGCAAGGAGTTTGTATGTTCTCCCCATGCTTGCGTGGGTTACCTCCGGGCACTCCGGTTTCCCCCACAATCATAAAGACATACTGATAGGTTGTATGTGTACATAATGTGATTAGATTGTAAGCTCTTCGGGGCAGGGCCTGATGTGAATTGAGTAAATAATTGTAAAGCACTGCAGAATATATAGCGCCATATAAGAAATAAAATACATACATACAATACATACATACAAATAGAGATGGTCGAACTATTGAAAGTTCGGTCCGTTTTCGAACGATTGGGAAAGTTCGAAAACGGACCCATTAAAGTCTATGGGAGGCAAATAGTTCGAAAAGTTTGAGTCAAATACAACCAAAATATCAATGGTAACTTAATGTAAATGGCTGTGGGACCTGGGAAATGGTCTGAGGAACATGTTCCAATATCCAGAACTTTCGTAAAATCAATTTTACTCTCACTCGCGCTACTTTCGCGTTCGAACGTTCGAGGTAACATGGACATTTTACTCGCGGATTCGATACTCGCGTATAGGTTTCAATGGACCCTTTACTCGCGGATTCGATATTCGAACGGTCGAACATTCAATAAATCACCGAAAGTCCGGGAAATATTGAAAGTCCACGTCCGAGATAGTTCGAAAAGTCCGGCTCCGGCCGGAACTCGAAAGTTTGGCTCGAACTCGAGTTCGAGTTCTATGCCATCCCTACATAAAACATTACCATCCTATACAGCCCAATAGGAAAAAGAGACATGCCAAACTTTCACCAAAGAGCAATGGAAAAGAGTTTTCTATTTAATACACAAAATGTTAATTACCAGCAAAGCTCAGGAAAATATCTTCACCAAAGGTTTCCCAAAACCCCAGCAATATGTTGGAGATGCCTAGAAGACACTGGCACACATGCCCACATCTGGTTCTCCTGACCGGAACTACAGAACTTTTAGAATAAGGTTATCTCTATATATAATCAACTAACATCGGAAAAGATCCCTTGTTCCCTATAAATAGTGCTGCTCTCTATGTTACCAGGCTGAGTGGAAACAAAAGATATTTAAAGGAAATCTTCACCCAAAAAACAATTAGCATTCCAGTGAAAGGCTTCTTAATTTGCTATAAAATTATATGGTTATTATGTCTGAATTTACACCACAACCATTGTAATCACATTGCAAAGTTTTAAATTCTTTGAAGTACATGCTGAATATGCATATCTTAAAGGAAATCTTCACCCAAAAAACAATTAGCATTCCAGTGAAAGGCTTCTTAATTTGCTATAAAATGATCTGGTTATTATGTCTGAATTTACACCACAACCATTGTAATCACCTTGCAAAGTTCTAAATTCTTTGAAGTACATGCTGAATCTGCATATCTTAAGACTCCACCCTCTGTTTTGCCCGGTGGGCACATTAGTACTAATTAGCTGTTAACTCCTCCCATTTTTAACCATCAGCTGAGAAATTACCCAGAAGTATCTCCTTCTCTTATTTGCATGATGTGTAAGGGAGCTGTGATGAAAACTCTCCCTAACTTACTTGGTCCCTCAGTAAATGTTATTCTTTGAGCAGTTTACTGATTTTACAGGTCATTGTAAAAAAGTGAAATACAATTTTTTTTTTTAACTCCCACAATCCATTCTGATTTTCTTCTACTGGTGGGAGAGTGTTTCTAGGAAAATGCTGGTCAAATGTGGTCCAATGACATCTGCAGTAGTGTTGGGCAAATCTGTTGTAAGATGTTTGACCAGAAGAAACAAAACCATATTTCAAGTTCAGAGAATTTAGAACATTGATTGATATTGATGCAATTCCTTTTTTACTTGTGTAATAGTCTTATTTTCACTGAATGCCTTCCCATGGGTCCTCCAAATAACCAGAGGTTGGAATGAGAAGATTTCTTCAATGCTGTATTCAGGGTTTAATCAGATCTCGCACTAACTCTGTTTTGATGCTTGTCAACAAAAACAGTGCAATAAACAAGAATACATGGAAAACCACCATGGCTGAAGCTAGCTCATTGAGCTTTTCCAGTCAGGTACACAGCATGCAGCACTTGTAGCTAAGCACAATTCAATGACATGCCAGTATAGCTGCTGAGCCAATACTAAGCTGTAATTCAGACCTCTCACTTTTTATAGTGTTTCCCAAACACACCTCCAAAGTCTGATTGGTCTAGATACAATCCTAAATTTGATTGGATCTTGGATTCTAGACCAATCAGATTCTGGGGGTGGGTTTAATAGGCACTACAAATAGTGAATGTTCAGTAAGGGGTCCTGTTTTCAGTTTAGCATTTCCTCTGATATGTTATGTCTTTGTACTAAGGTATGTACTGGGATATAAGCTTATTGAGTGATTCTGGCTGGGTAGCTTGAATGGGCAGCCCTTAGTTCAGATTGCTCTCAGTTTAGTTCTCAGTATTTAGTTGTCTGTATCTAAGATAAAATTTCCAGGAAAACAAAATCTGATTTCCTCCGACTAAGTACCTGACAGCAAATCTGAGTAACAGAGCTATTGATGTATTGGAATATCTGGTTCCAATTGTTCACCAGAAATAATCTCCATTGATAGAACAGAGGGATTAGGATTCCAAACCAGTCTAGAGATCCACATGGTAATGAAAGGGATATCAGAAACACATGCAGCAAAGCTGAGTGTGAATAATTGCAGTGTAAAAGCCACCAGTCTGTAATAAATGCAGCTCCTGTTGTGTCCTTCATTCACTGGATAATCTGGTATCTCTCTGTTCTCCCTTTCTTGTGATATAAATATATATCTACTAACAATAAAGCAGGTTATCTTACAAATATAACCTGATATATAAAATGAAGAAGGTCTGAAATATTTACTAAATCTGTATGTGAAGTTACACAGATAAACTGATTTAATCTGACATCAACATGCTACTTGCACACAACAATATCAGATCATGTAGTTCTGATGACTATAGAAGAAGGGAAAGGGTTAATGTAAAATCCCAGAATCCCAGGTGGGACTTGCAAATCAGTTGTTTGCATGTTTAACTGATTCTGCATATTTAATTAATAAATAGAGCAAGTGCTAGTTTAACCATTATGCAAACCCCTTCTGATTGGTGGACATATCTCCATAGACTACAAGAACACTGCCCACTATAGGAGGAGAGAAATCAATGGCTGCCCCCATAAGAAACACAAAAATGAAAATATCCAGATAACTGCTCCCAAAAAAAAATGAAAGTATATGGCAAAAATACACAGGATAGCACTCTCTGCAAATATACTTTACGTCATTTTTGCACTGTAGATGCCCTTTAAGACTCCACTCTCTGTTTTGCCCGGTGGGCACATTAGTACTAATTAGCTGTTAACCCCTCCCATTTTTAACCACCAGCTGGGAAATTACCCACAAGTATCTCCTTCTCTTATTTGCATGATGAGTAAGGGAGCTGTGATGAAAACTCTCCCTAACTTACTTGGTCTCTCAGTAAATGTTATTCTTTGAGCCGTTTACAGATGCCTGGAAGGAGTTTGTTTAATTATGAGCATAGAGAGACTTGTGCAATTTTACAGGTCATTGTAAAAAAGTGAAATAAGATTTTTTTAACCCCCACAATCCATTCTGGTTTTCTTCTATTGGTGGGAGAGTGTTTTTAGGAAAATGCTGGTCCAATGTGGTCCAATGACATCTGCAGTAGTGTTGGGCAAATCTGTTGTAAGGTGACCAGGAGAAACAAAACCATATTTCAAGTTCAGAGAATTTAGAACATTGATTGATATTGATGCAATTCCTTTTTCACTTGTGTAATAGTCTTATTTTCACTGAATGCCTTCCCATGGGTCCTCCAAATAACCAGAGGTTGGAATGAGAATGTTTCATCAATGCTGTATTCAGATCTCACACTAACTCTGTTTTGATGCTTGTCAACAAAAACAGTGCAATAAACAAGAATAAATGGAAAACCACCATGGCTGAAGCCAGCTCTTGAACTTTTCCAGTCAGGTACACGCATACAGCACTTGTATCTAAGCACAATTCCCTGACATGCCAGTATAGTTACTGAGCCCATACTAAGCTGTAATTCAGACCTCTCACTTTTTATAGTGTTTCCCAAACACACCTCCAAAGTCTGATTGGTCTAGATACAATCCTAAATCTGATTGGATCTTGGATTCTAGACCAATCAGATTTTGGGGGTGGGTTTAATAGGCACTACAAATAGTGAATGTTCAGTAAGGGGTCCTAGTTTCAGTTTAGCATTTCATCTGAAATGTTATGTCTTTGTACTAAGTCTGGGTAGCTTGAATGGGCAGCCTGAATGGGCAGCCTGAATGGGCAGCCATTAGTTCAGATTGCTCTCAGTATTTGGTCGTCTGTATCTAAGATAAAATTTCCAGGGAAAAAAAAAATCTGATTTTCCCCAACCAAGTACCTAACAGCAAATCTGAGTAACAGTGCTATCGATGTATTGGAATATCTGGTTCCAATTGTTCACCAGAAATAATCTCCATTGATAGAACAGAGGGATTTGGATTTCAAACCAGTCCAGTGAGCAACATGGTAATCAAAGGGATATCAGAAACACACGCAGCAAAGCTGAGTCTGAATAATTGCAGTGTAAAAGCCACCAGTCTGTAATAAATGCAGCTCTGCTTGTAACAACTGTTGTGTCCTTCATTCACTGGATAATCTGGTATCTCTCTGTCTCTCCCTTTCTTTGTATATAAATATATATCTTTAACTAACAATAAAGCAGGTTATCTTACAAATATAACCTGATATATAAAATGAAGAAGGTCTGAAATATTTACTAAATCTGTATGTGTAGTTACACAGATAAACTGATTCAATCTGACACCAACATGCTACTTGCACACAACAATATCAGATCATGTAGTTCTGATGACTATAGAAGAAGGGAAAGGGTTAATGTAAAATCCCAGAATCCCAGGTGGGACTTGCAAATCAGTTGTTTGCATGTTTAACTGATTCTGCATGTTTAATTAATAAAAAGAGCAAGTGCTATTTTAACCATTATGCAAACCCCTTCTGATTGGTGGACATATCTCCATAGACTACAAGCACACTGCCCACTATACGAGGAGAGAAATCAATGACTGCCCCCATAAGAAACACAAAAATGAAAATATCCAGATAACTGCTCCAAAAAAATAATGAAAGTATATGGAAAAAGTACTCAGGATAGCGCTCTCTGTAAATGTACTTTAGGTCATTTTTGCAGTGTAGATGCCCTTTAAGGCTCTTTCTGGTGGCAGGTAGGGGCTGTACTTCCTCAATACTGGGGAAAGCCTCAGTGCCCACTGTTGAGTAAATGGATCAGATAATGTGAATGGAGGAATTAACAGCATCTCTATATCATAAAGAAAAACTATTTATACAGACATGGACAGTATGGATATAATTCATGGACACTGACCAATATAAAAATATGTTATGAAAAAAAAGATATGTAATATCGAATTTGATAATGCAAGGGGAGAAAACTCATCTAATAACCAATTAGTACATTTCATTTTAACGGTATTAAAAAAAACTTTATACACATGATAGTTATCCTTTAATATTTGGATCTTGTTATAAGATTTTCCTGTTGTCCTACTTGTTACTCACACAGTAGAAGGAACCAAGAGCCCCTGGAGTTCTATATTCTGATCATTAGGGCCAGAACTGCTCTGAATTTCTCTGTAATGTGAATGTCTATTACAAACTTTCGGCTTTTATTATTTCCACAAACAATAGTTTTGAATGATCTTCACTTTCACCTTTTTTCAATTCTTGTTTGTGGAAAGTTTTTTTATTAAAATAATGATAATATAAATATATGTTTGACTGAGTAAACAGGTTTTGCATGTAACAATCAGCACATTTTCTATTTGGTTTCCCTCAGATTAAAGTTTACAGAGCGCAGGTGTATAAATAACGCGCTAATGATGTGTCGGTCTGTAACCCTTCCTTGGATCCATCTTCAATCAGTGGTTTCTTCATGTTTATAAAATGCTTGCTTACTGATTTCTATACATCTATTGTTTATTGATCCTAGAAAAGTAATGTAATATAAGGGAGAATTCGCTGATAGATCTTATAATTCAAAACATATTCAGGGTTATTCAATAAAAGTTCTTATCGTTTAAAATGGTGCTATTTTGCCCTAACCAATCAGATCTTATTTAACATATGAAAGCTAACATCTGATTGGTTGGGGCAAGATTAGCACCATTTTTAACGATAAGAACTTTTATTGAATAACCCTGAAAGTTTTTTTTAACTGACATTAGGCTGGAATCGGCAAATACTGATATAGCTACTGTATCCTACCGTATATCTTGTACTAATGCCGTTCTTCTGAGCTGAAGCTCTGCCATTCCCAAGAGTGTTGGCTGGTCCTTCACAGGTATTTGGTGCTTGCCAGGACACTGTACAGATACTTTATTGCAGTGGCGTGCTACCTGCAGTAAGTGTGGGAGGCATGTTCAATAATTATTTGGTAGTTCACGGTTCACCGATATTTCATCAGTGTAATGCTTTTATGAGTGTTAATTTATGTCAGCGCCTTTGTGCTCTTCACTCCAGCGCCTTCCTTTAGTGTTTCAGTTATTTTTGCTCTGGACCAAGACACCAAGTGAACTTCACAACACCCCATACATTAGGGGATCTGGTACTGAGTATTTAGACTTCCCATCCAGGGAGGGTTTCTGGATCCCAGTACTTATCTTTGCCGAGCAATTATAGCAGCATAGTAAAGGGATTTACTATGCTACTATGGGGGGTGAACATTCCCTTTAAGGGTGACAGTCGGAAATACCCTTTCCCACTGCTGGCTCTTATGGTGACCATAGACGCTTAGATCCAGGTCATACGACATCAGGATATCCCAATATTGTACGATTGTCGGATTGTGTATGGACAATCGTTCAAAGATCTGGCCAGTTGAATAATTTTTGGCCAGACGGCAATCCTGATCGTACAACCCGCAGATTGTATGATCAGATTGTAGAGTCTATGCCACCATTAGTGATTACTGAGCATGCATGATTTCACAGAAAGTCATGGCAGATTGAAGGAGGAGTTAGTTAATGGTGGCCATAGACACTACAATCCAATCGTACAATACGTAGGTTGTACGATCGGATTGCTAGGTCGGCCAAACATTTTTCAACTGTCCCGATTTGGAAATGATTAGAAGATCGTTCAACAATCTTTCAACGAACGTCCGTACATGATCCCGACGATCGGAATATATTGGGATATCTTGATATTGTATGACCAGGATCTAAGTATCTATGACCACCATAAGAGTGGGAGGGGGATACATTTCCTGAGCTAAACAAGCACTGGATTGAAGGAATGCAGAAAAACACACACATCAGGATTAGTGCTACTTATATATTTACTTATTTATTAAAGGACAACTAAAGCCACAGAACAACACTGAACCAGAAGGCAGAACACCTTGATATAAAACCAGTAATCCGTGTTTTACCTCTCATTTTCATACGGGCGCTGGGAAATGTACCTAAATAGCTTATGGTTTGTGCTTTACTTCTCACCATTCTAGTATAACACAGTTTGGTCAACGACCATTATGTTCTGCACATGCTCAGTCCTTAGCTGTCAGAAACTTGTTACAGTTGGTCACACCCATTAATACTCTCTAGCCAATCCTTTTACAGGACAGATAGAGCAAGGAAGCATGTGACTGAGGTCAGGAGGTGTGGCCTGTCACTGCACATTCACACAGATACTTCATCCAGCACTTCATCCAGCTCTTAACAGGCTTTGATTTACCTTGACAGAGTTTACTAAAGTGGCATTTTATAGTTTATTGGTGTTTTTAGCGAGTTTATTTTCATATTCTGGAGTATAAAAAATTGGGTTTAGTTCTCCTTTAAGTAATAATGAGGCAAAGTAATTTTTTTCAGTTTACATGCCCTTTAATTGAAGAACTCTCTCTCCCAGGATGCAGGGACAGATTGACCCACCTTGATACCATATAAATTACCAGTGGGGCTATAGTCTATTGATTAATCAAATAACAATGGTTAGCTTGACTTTCAGTTTTTTTTTCTTAACAGCCAGTGGTGTATTGCCCTGTTAGAGCAAGATATCTATGTAAACAAGTTAGAAAAAGATAGATAAATGTTAATTAGTCCCCTAGTGGGGGGACTTTTTCCTAGTGGGCCCCTGGTTTTTATTTACTGGTGGGCCAAAACACCCCAGTCCGACACTGCCTGTTGGGGCGCACTTAGAAGACATTGCCTGTTCGGGCGCACTTAGAAGACATTGCCTGTTCGGGTGCACTTAGAAGACACTGTCTGTTGGGGCGCACTTAGAAGACACTGCCTGTTGGGGCGCACTTAGAAGACATTGCCTGCTGGGGTGCACTTAGAAGACACTGCCTGTTGGGGCGCACTTAGAAGACACTGTCTTTTGGGGTGAACACTAGAAGACACTGCCTGTTGGGGCACACCTAGAAGACACTGCCTGTTGGGGTGCACTAAAAAGACACTGCCTGTTGGGGCACACTTAGAAGACACTACCTGATGGGGCGCATAAGAGACACTGCCTGTTGGGGCGCACTAAGAAGACACTGCCTGTTGGGGCGCACTAGAAGACACTGCCTGTTGGGGTGCACTAGAAGACACTGCCTGTTGGGGCGCACTAGAAGATACTGCCTGTTGGGGCACACTAGAAGACACTGCCTGTTGGGGCTTACTAGAAAACACTGTCTGTTTGTCTGTTGGGGCACACTTAGAAGACACTGCCTGTTGGGGCGCACTTAGAAGACACTGTTTGTTGGCGTGCACTTAAAAGACACTGCCTGTTGGGGCGCACTTAGAAGACACTGCCTGTTGGGGCACACTTAGAAGACACTGCCTGTTAGGGCGCACTTAGAAGACACTGTTGGGGTGCACTAAAAAGACACTGCCTGTTGGGGCGCACTTAGAAGACACTGCCTGTTGGGGTGCACTTAGAAGACACTGCCTGTTCGGGCACACTTAGAAGACACTGCCTGTTGGGGTGCACTAAAAAGACACTGCCTGTTGGGGCACACTTAGAAGACACTGCCTGTTGGGGTGCACTTAGAAGACACTGCCTGTTGGGGCACACTTAGAAAACATTGCCTGTTGGGGCGCACTTAGAAGACACTGCCTGTTGGGGCACACTTAGAAGACACTGCCTGTTGGGGAGCACTAGAAGACACTGCCTGTTGGGGTGCACTAGAAAACACTGCCTCTTGGGGTGCACTAGAAGACACTGCCTGTTGGGGCACACTAGAAGACACTGCCTGTTGGGGCACACTAGAAAACACTGCCTGTTGGGGCACACTAAAAGACACTGCCTGTTGGGGCACACTAGAAGACACTGCCTGTTGGGGCACACTAGAAGACACTGTCTGTTGGGGCACACTAGAAGACACTGCCTGTTGGGGCGCACTAGAAGACACTGCCTGTTGGGGTGCACTAGAAGACACTGCCTGTTGGGGCGCACTAGAAGACACTGTCTGTTGGGGTGCACTAGAAGACACTGCCTGTTGGGGCACACTTAGAAGACACTGTCTATTGGGGCGCACTAGAAGACACTGCCTTTTGGGGTGCACTAGAAGACACTGCCTGTTGGGGCGCACTAGAAGACACTGCCTGTTGGGGCGCCTTAATCCAGTGATGCCTTATCTAGGTTATATATCAGGAAATACTGTATTTTGGCCCTTATTTAATAAAAATATTAAATAACCTAGACAAATGTTTCTTTGGAAAAACCTGAATTATCCCATTGAGACATCAGAGGATCTGAAAAAGAATGTGTGGAAATTGTTACAATAATATGTCCAGTCATTTTCTCTATGGACAGAAACAGATGATTTGCTTGCACAAATGTAAGATTTACCACTCAACCAATCAGATTCTCTTATTTATTTAAAGCTATTTTGCTGCTGTTGGTCACCATATATTGCTACAAACACATGTTCATTTGCTTGTGGTAGATGTGAACAGGATTTTTCCAAACCACATGTTGCCATTAGCTGGTTATGGTAAATTCACCGCTATATCTCTGTCTGCTATAACATCAATCCACATAAAGATATGGCTTCTCTGGCTGATGTTGGATCCAGTTAGCTATAATTTAGGGCATATTTATAAAGCAGCAATACCGTGCCTTTAATGATCAGCAATTTTACGACCACGATTGCACAATACGAAAGCGAAAATAGTAAACTTGGTATTGTACGTAAATGTATGTTAACCCGCGCCAATACAGAAGATAGACGCGATCGGGACAGAGCGCCTGACAGCTGAGAAGGAGCTGCAAGTGGAGTGCCTGTTAAGGTAAGTGTTGCAGTGTTCCCCAAGCTTTTATTATTCACAGGAAGGTGGGACAAGCATTCTCAGCTCCAGGTGAATAATAGATACAGATTTCATTTACTTAAAATACGTTTTAGTGTCCCTTTAAATGTCTTATAACTACAACTGAAACAGTTATCCAATAGTTTCATCCTATACCCATAACACTGTGTAATTACTTATAGTTTGTTATTGCTATAATGCTACAATTCCTTCCAGCTCCTGTTTGTGCCTCCCACTGTCATAAGTCATTGTCATTATAGTATTTATTTAGGGAGGAGTCCCGGTATCTGTATAAATAAATCAGTGTTTACATATCAGATTATTAGATTTGTATCCCGTACAGAGAGGTAACATGCTGTTCTGTGTCTGTCTGTTCCTGCTACACACGTCTCTAACCGCAGGTAATATATTCTATATTCTCTCTACCTGCACACGGCTCTAACCTTAGGTAATATATTCTATATTCTCTCTACCTACACACGTCTCTAACCGCAGGTAATATATTCTATATTCTCTACCTACACACGGCTCTAACCGCAGGTAATATATTCTATATTCTCTACCTACACACGGCTCTAACCGCAGGTAATATATTCTATATTCTCTACCTACACACGTCTCTAACCGCAGGTAATATATTCTATATTCTCTCTACCTACACACGTCTCTAACCACAGGTAATATATTCTATATTCTCTCTCCCTACACACATCTCTAACCGCAGGTAATATATTCTATATTCTCTCTACCTACACACCGCTCTAACCGCGGGTAATATATTCTATATTCTCTCTACCTACACACGTCTCTAACCACAGGTAATATATTCTATATTCTCTCTACCTACACACGGCTCTAACCCCAGGTAATATATTCTATATTCTCTCTCCCTACACACGGCTCTAACCGCAGGTAATATAGAATATATTACCTGCGGTTAGAGCCGTGTGTAGGT